>JAECUM010008024.1:0-69276 GCA_016617855.1 Megalonaias nervosa | reverse complement strand
GAGCAACAAATTTAGATTATCAAAATTAACATTATATTATGAAATGCAGATTTGCGACATTTTCCTAATAAAATAAAAATAATGTCGCAAATCTGCAACATGCTAACAGAAGCGAAGTTTCAGGAACAAAGTAACTTGATGATAAAATAATCAAATTATCAAAAAATTAACATTATATCAGAAACGAAGTTTCTTAATGCAGATTTGCGACATTTTCCTAATAAAATAAAAATAATGTCGCAAATCTGCAACATGTTTATACCTCAAATTTGATGTATATTTTTTAAATAAAAGATAAAAATAATTCCTATAAATAATGCGAGGCAAAATTATATTGATACCGGATACCGATCTTTATGATGTTGCTATCAAGATAATTAACGACAATAAAAAATCTGTTGTTGTTAAAGATATTGATGATGATACTAAATTTGTTAAAATTCACGAATTTATAACTGATGGATTTTCGAGAAGATCATTAAGCAATATAACAACTCGCGAAAATAAAATAAGAGATCGATTGCGGAGAAAATTAGCTAACAAACAACATAGTTAAATTAAAATTGTATTATTATTATATAATATAGACTCAATCGTCATTAGTATTTTGAGCAATAATAGCGAGTATTTCAGAGATAAATTAATTCGAGACAAAAATGGCAATGAGTATTATATGCAGCCCAAAGATACAGAATTAACTTTTAGATTTATCAAAAATGAGATAGTTCCCTTTATTGGCACAACGTCAAACATATCGCCGTGGTTGGTTTGCGAAATTATGAATTTATTTAGATGTGAATTTTTGAGGCGATTTAACATACTGAAAATGAAAGAAAATGATATAATCAACTATCTCGGCCGCCAACTTAATGACAAAGAAATCCAAGCTAAGAAAGTTGTTGCTGATATGATAGACAATTGCTTTTTTGATATATTAAAAACTGGAAAAATTCCATCAAATAATCTATCGGATTATATCAGATTTGAGTAATAGGCCAAAATTTATCTTAGATCGACGGATTGATTACAACTATAATTTGCAATATGAAAATTGACAAATTTGAAAATGTGCCGCGATTCATCACAATTTATATATAAAATATAATGTTATATTGTGAATTAGTAATTTTGTTGCCATATTTTAAAGTCATTTTCAGTACCAATGAGCAATTTCTGCAACTTAATGTACGAACACTGCAGTCAGACTAGGTGAAAATCAAAAATAAATTATCCAATAACGATAAATAAGATGATTTCTGTAAATGATTTGATAGCGCTAAATTTGCTTCACGACAATTATTTTGTTGACGTCTTGATTGAGGAGCCGAACGGCGAACAATATTTCATTCCACCGCCAGAATCTCATATTACATTCAAAATCATAAACAATAAGATCGTGCCGGTCATTGGCAGAGTTACTGATTTAACGGAATTTTCTTTGAATAAAATCGCTACAGAATATTTAAAAATATTTAATGCTAGGATCAATTTGCTTTGCAAGCCGATGAAAGATGTTGAAGCCGAATTTGGCAAACCGCTGTCCGAAATAGAACTTAAGGCAAAGAAAGATGTCGATGGATTGGGCAACAAAAAGACAACCGGCGGACAGTTGCGAGTTTATAAACGTCAAATATAATTTACATCATTTCTATGTTGTTTTGTCAAAATGTCAAAAAAAATTACTAATTCACCACAATTTCATATAAATATAATGTTATGTTGCGAATTAGTAATTTTGTTAGATCATCGCCGATTGTCAAATTTGAAAGATTATAATCGGCTATTAATTATTAACATTAACTTGCGGCGTTTCCGCATTGTTAAATATTTGCCAACCAGCTAAGTTTTTTGATAATAAATGTAATTCACGATCGGCAATCTTGGCAATGTTGACATTCGCCGCGTATGATAAATTTATTGCCGCAGCTAATGCAATGCTTATGCGGCGTTAAATAATCATCACAATAAATACTACATTTGTCCATTAATAGCCGATTATAATCTTTCAAATTTGACAATCGGCGATGATCTAACAAAATTACTAATTCGCAACATAACATTATATTTATATGAAATTGTGGTGAATTAGTAATTTTTTTTGACATTTTGACAAAACAACATAGAAATGATGTAAATTATATTTGACGTTTATAAACTCGCAACTGTCCGCCGGTTGTCTTTTTGTTGCCCAATCCATCGACATCTTTCTTTGCCTTAAGTTCTATTTCGGACAGCGGTTTGCCAAATTCGGCTTCAACATCTTTCATCGGCTTGCAAAGCAAATTGATCCTAGCATTAAATATTTTTAAATATTCTGTAGCGATTTTATTCAAAGAAAATTCCGTTAAATCAGTAACTCTGCCAATGACCGGCACGATCTTATTGTTTATGATTTTGAATGTAATATGAGATTCTGGCGGTGGAATGAAATATTGTTCGCCGTTCGGCTCCTCAATCAAGACGTCAACAAAATAATTGTCGTGAAGCAAATTTAGCGCTATCAAATCATTTACAGAAATCATCTTATTTATCGTTATTGGATAATTTATTTTTGATTTTCACCTAGTCTGACTGCAGTGTTCGTACATTAAGTTGCAGAAATTGCTCATTGGTACTGAAAATGACTTTCAAATATGGCAACAAAATTACTAATTCACAATATAACATTATATTTTATATATAAATTGTGATGAATCGCGGCACATTTTCAAATTTGTCAATTTTCATATTGCAAATTATAGTTGTAATCAATCCGTCGATCTAAGATAAATTTTGGCCTATTACTCAAATCTGATATAATCCGATAGATTATTTGATGGAATTTTTCCAGTTTTTAATATATCAAAAAAGCAATTGTCTATCATATCATCAACAACTTTCTTAGCTTGGATTTCTTTGTCATTAAGTTGGCGGCCGAGATAGTTGATTATATCATTTTCTTTCATTTTCAGTATGTTAAATCGCCTCAAAAATTCACATCTAAATAAATTCATAATTTCGCAAACCAACCACGGCGATATGTTTGACGTTGTGCCAATAAAGGGAACTATCTCATTTTTGATAAATCTAAAAGTTAATTCTGTATCTTTGGGCTGCATATAATACTCATTGCCATTTTTGTCTCGAATTAATTTATCTCTGAAATACTCGCTATTATTGCTCAAAATACTAATGACGATTGAGTCTATATTATATAATAATAATACAATTTTAATTTAACTATGTTGTTTGTTAGCTAATTTTCTCCGCAATCGATCTCTTATTTTATTTTCGCGAGTTGTTATATTGCTTAATGATCTTCTCGAAAATCCATCAGTTATAAATTCGTGAATTTTAACAAATTTAGTATCATCATCAATATCTTTAACAACAACAGATTTTTTATTGTCGTTAATTATCTTGATAGCAACATCATAAAGATCGGTATCCGGTATCAATATAATTTTGCCTCGCATTATTTATAGGAATTATTTTTATCTTTTATTTAAAAAATATACATCAAATTTGAGGTATAAACATGTTGCAGATTTGCGACATTATTTTTATTTTATTAGGAAAATGTCGCAAATCTGCATTAAGAAACTTCGTTTCTGATATAATGTTAATTTTTTGATAATTTGATTATTTTATCATCAAGTTACTTTGTTCCTGAAACTTCGCTTCTGTTAGCATGTTGCAGATTTGCGACATTATTTTTATTTTATTAGGAAAATGTCGCAAATCTGCATTTCATAATATAATGTTAATTTTGATAATCTAAATTTGTTGCTCATTAAACCAACCATTAACGCACCAAACATGAAATTTCAACATAGCGGTTTTTGGATCTACCACGATGATATCATTGCCAGCTAGACATTCTTGTCGACAATCAACGAGATTCAACCAATTATCGTTATCAATAAAATCTGATTTTGGCCACGTTGGATAATTAAGTATATAATCCGATCTTGCTGCGTTAATTTTATCGTCTGAAATTAGAGATGCTCCAAAATTTTTATAAATTAATTTAATTTTTTCAATAATATTTCTGATAGTTAATTTGCTAGATCGTAATCTTGTTTCTGGAAAGATGCTTTGCCAGTTAGCGATTAAATTGTTATAATCGCTCAAAATACCAGGATCTTCAATCATATTTTCAATGTACATTCTTAAATCTGATCCTGCCACAGATACTGTTGTTGTCGTTAAATCATCTGGTACAATATCGGGCAAATTTAATATATTTAAAAAATTTCTTATTATCGCTAATTTCTCCTTTGGACTTATCTTATCCGAACGAAATACTTCTCTCGCGATCGAACTGCCACCATTAAATTTATCGACAATAATTCGTTGGGCATTTCTTAATTGCGATGAATTTTTATACAAATACTCTATTTGCTCGGCCGGCAATAAACTAATATCGCATTGAAACATGTAACTAAGAAACATGTTCTTTGCTTTATACGGTTCTAAATTTGTTCTTGGATCGTATTTGTAATACCATAAATCATCAGTTTCTTGAAGCGCTTCTTTAGATCGTTTTATTCTATCGCCAATTGACGTCTTTAAAAATTCATCAACATTAGGTTCGTCATCGTAATCAATTTTATGATCAGATTTTTTTGATGATTTTTTTTAATCTTCATTTTTTTTCGACCACATCTCGTAATCATCTACTAGCGGTTCTATTATTTCATATCCGGACTCTCTCATCGCATTAATTAATCTCGGCGTAAAGTACATAATCGAATTATTTTCGTCGAGAATATCGCTAACATACGCATATCCAAAGCTAAGAATTATTTCTTCGTTCTTTGGTACTCGATATAACTTAGTTTCATCATTAATTTTATTTTCGCGATCTCGAATAATCTTTTCGATAGCTTCTCTGCAAGTTGGAAGTTTGCAAAATCGTCGCTTTCTGTTCGCCGAGTAATGAATTTCATTGACGCATCGAAATCTGTGGATTGCTTGCTTTGTCGCCTCAACTGATCCTAATTCTTCCGAAAATATAAACATAGATTTAAATCTATCATCAACTATACTGACGCCAGCTTCTAATGTATGGTTACTGATAACAACATCAATGTCGTCAAATGCGTGATTAATATCGCTAAAATCAGATTTTTTTTTATCTGGATCAGTATCAGCATGATAATATCTAACCCGATATCCCAGATGTTGGATTATCTTAGCTAAACCTTCGACTGAATAATCAGTTTTTTGTTTATTATGCGTGAATATTGCGATTTTAAAATCACTGGCAATTCTTTTTAATTGTTCCAAAAGTAAATTTAAATTATTTTTGTGAGAAATTTCTATATGAAACTTCTTGTTATGGTCGGGTTTATAATCGTTAATGATAAATTTCATGGTTGATCTTCCTAATTTATCGCGGAATAATATCAGATCGTCATCGTTGGCATCTGCGTCTAGCACAATCAATCGTTTGCAGTACATTATTAAAAATGAAAACTTATCCCATCGTTCTTTGCTATATTTAGCCGAGCTAAATTGTTGTCTTCGAATGCCATGCCACTCGTCAACAATTATAACATCTGGAATACCACTTACTCTATGAAGTGATTCCCATTGCACAACAACCTTTCTACCATCATTAGGTTTAAATTCAATACGACCGTCAATGTCAATATATGATTCAATATTGTAATCGGATTTGATTTTTTCGGTAAATGTTTTTCTATAAGATGTGATTAATGTCGATTGTTTGGGTTTTATTGATTTCCAAGCTGCTTCTGATTTTCCCATGCCACAAGCGGAACCATCAATATAGTCCGATTCTGGAATTACTTGGCAGCCCGGCCCTAATTCGTGTTTTGGCAATGTTGTGTATTTATAATCGGGATTTTTTGTTACTAAGTGTCCGGGATATTTAAATCTGCGTTTTGTATTAATCAGATATTGTTGATATTTTTTTTTCGTTTGTAATTTCAGAGTCGCTCGTGATCGTTTTTTGCAGTTGTAATTGATTGCCAGTAGATCTAGGGCAGCAGATCGAGTAGTAATTATCGTTAATGTAAACTAGACAATTGTCGCATTTTTCCTCGACATAATCAAGTTCATTGTTATATCCATGACGCCGCTCGCAAATATTACAATAATGGCCAGGTTGCCGCGAAATAATAAATCTGTTTCCCGTAGCCCCAACGACAGCGATGAGTTGATCGGGTCGGCCAGTAAGTAAATTTGATATAGCGACAATATCGGCCGGTGGAATTTCATCACAAATATTTATGTCGTTATTCGTGGCATTTTCTGGAATTTAATTTCACAAAATTCCGGCTGGATAGAAGTTGGACAAACTAGCAATTCGCTTTCTTTTCCAATATTAGAATGAGATATTAATTTTTTGCACAGCGTCGGTACTCCTGGCTTATACGATCGAGTGTTATTCAACTTGATACTGTGAATTCCAGCTTGTCGATCTACCTTCCATATCGGATTCCTTTTGTCAGCGGCATAATTGGTTAATCCTTTTTGTTGTTCCATTGTCACTGGAGTTGATTTAACGAGAATATGATAGCCGCTATTAGTTTCGGATAAATAAACTTTTTTCGATCACAATCGCATAATTTAGCGAAATAATCGATAATGTCATTAATGTCAATTCGCTCATCTGTTGCTTGTATTTCAACTTTATCGCTATGTAAATACTCGATTGCTTTACAAACAAATTTGGTGTCGAGGTCAAATATCGGATACCTAAGCCTAAATTTAGGAATTATTTCGGTGACTGAAGTTTTGTTAACAAAATTATTGGCGTATTTGTCAAACTCGACATCATTTTCAAATACATAAAATTTGTTTCTTTTTTGAATGATTATTGCTCGCTCATAAATGTCATTGTTAGACTCTAGGCAATTTGTTGATTTGAAAAACATATTTAAACTTTCAATTGCGTTACATTTTGTATTATAAAACCTAATGTCGGTCAAACTGTATTGCTGTTCTGTCATTATTATTATAATATTATGTTATATAAAATTTATATTTAATTAATAATTATTTTATTTTTATTATATAGTAATGCCTTTTCCGACAGGCCCCAACAAATGTGCTTGGATATTTCAAGGATCAACTCGAGTTTGCGGCAAATCCTGTAGAAGCGAATATTGCTCGCATCACAATTATATGATAAAAAAAAGGATCAACAAATCGACATTGTTTACGATGCGGCAATGGGGTGCGAGGAAAAATTCAAATATGCACAAATTGCGGTGGAAATAAATATAGAGTTATGTTGATTTATTATGATAAAAGAAACCCCAAGTATATGATTCATAAAGATGCACCACCAACAGAAATTGAATATGTAAATCAATATTTAGAAACAAAGTTTCTAAACGAAGTTTCTACCTCTGAAGTTTCAAAAACGAAGTTTCTAAACGAAGTTTCTACCTCTGAAGTTACTCATTTATAATATAGCAGATTATACTTAAATACAAAATGATCGGCCCGGTATTTGTTTTAGTAAATTTGATAGAATCAAACTTTCTCTTATTAGAACAAATAGTAGCGAGTATTTTCCGTATCTTGAAAATCTGAGAGATGCTCTTTTATCGAAATATGAAAATTTACACGATCCAATAAGTCAGGGTCAGTATACAAAGATCATTATAGATTTTGATAGGTCGAAAGTTTTTGCAAAAGGTAGCAAATATCTTTTAAGCAGATTGGCGATGAAAGAGCTATTCGAAAGTCGACGTAAGGTATCTGGCAGAATTAAATTCTTGTTGTATAAATATGAAAATATATTATACTTAATAGCAAATGTTGACTTTCTTTCCATTGGATTAGAAGTGTAAACATTTTGCATTAAATTTTGACGTTCTTTTCATTAGATTAAAAATGCTCGCATTTTAACATTACTTTACGCGCATCTATGTTTTCAGTTAAGTTTTTGTAGTAGTAGTGAGGATTGAGGTATTCTAGATCAGAAACCCCTCGGCCCCAAAGCGATATGAGTTAATATTTTTGGTCAGAAAATATGTATATTGTTAGAGCAATCGTTTTAGGTTAATAAAGGTTGCTGACCAAAAATGTTAAATTATATTATTTTGGAAGGGCCGAAGGGGTTTCTGGTCTAGAATCCTCAATTCCTCAATACTACTCCGTCAGAAAAGTAAACTTTTGTACTTCTTTAATTTTATATACACACTCACACCCAACCACATATACACACAAGGTTGTTATCACTACTTCTCCTAAACTGATCGGAAAATCGGCACGAAACATTCAAAACATACTCATCCCAGTGTTTAGTTGGTCCCAAATGAAAATAGTGCCCTTCAGACATTCAGTATGGTCTCAAGGCGGCAACCAGTTTGAAAATTATTGCATCATTACTACTTTTTCATAGATTTTATATCCACAAGAGATTTGCACAAAAAAAAATTCAAATAACTTTCTATTTAGTCTTATTTGAAAATAGTGTCCATCAGACAAGACATGATTGAAGTTCATCTAAACTATTGTTATCACTGTCCACCTGAACAGATGGTCATATTTACATAGAGCTTTCATTACAAGACTTTTTTATGATGTCCATTTGGTCTTAATGAAAATCGTATCAACCCGACATCGGCATTTGGCAGCCATGTTATCGCTACGTCCCTGACTGAATGATCATATTGACAATGTTTTTACTAGCATACCCCTTATGGTGTCTAGTTGCTTGGAAATGAAAATGGTGCTCGTCAATTATCCACTATGGCTACCACAATATCCACCTTTAACATTTTGTTATCGCTACTCCTCCTGATCTTACGCATAAATCGAACTGAGGTTTTCACTGAAATATTTTTGATTGATGTCTAATTTGCCCTAATTAAAACGTTGCCAATATGTCATCTAATATGGTCACCATCGTATCCATTTTGAAAATTTTATTATCGCTGCTCCTCCTGAACGAATGGTCGCATCAACGTATGTTTTTCACTTAAAGACTTCTTATATGATGCCTTGTTGGTCCGAAGTAATAATGGCACCTGTATGACATATCATCGGACATCAAACATTGCCACTACAGTAGCCATCTTGAAAATCTTGTTTGAATAAAACACTATAAATACATGTAGCTAGTTCTAAACAACATTGTGCTCATCTGACATCCAATATTGTAGAATAGCTATCTCGAAAATCTTGTCATCATTACTCCTGTTGCATGAAGGGTGGGATTGACAGGGCTTTCACTAAAATGCCTATTGCAATATTCCGTTGGTTCTGAATAGAAATGTTACATATCTCACCTCCAACATATCTGAACTTTTACGAAGGAGTTTTGAAAACCAGACCTAGTTATCTTTGAGGCTGCTTATAATTGTTTACTTTATGGAACTTAAGAAATCAGTGATTTATAGATAAACAAGTAAATTTTTCACAGACATTGTATTTAGTTGCATTCCAATCAACGAATGAGTTTTAAAAATCAACACTCTAACAGTGGTTTAATTGTCGTCGGTCTTGAGACAAGCGTTTAACTGTTCTGGCTTGTGAGCATAAAACCACAAACAAGTTTGAATTGATTTTTATAACTTAACTGATTTTGTTTACATATTTAAAGATTATTTTTAATATTTGCCACTTTGATAACTTCTTTTTTTCCCCAGATTATTACCGGTAGATTTAATCAAACAGGCTGATACAAGTCAATGATATCAGGTCAAGATTTGAGATCATGACAAAGAAATTTGGACTTCTTTCACTGATTTCTTGTGAAAATGTTAAAACAAATATAGGAAAATAGTTCTGTTATAAAATTTGGCAGGCTGGAGGTTTTTCAAGGATATTAGAGCTGGTTTCAATACTTAGCACTTAAAAAGACGAAACGGGCTTTTCGTCGCTTACTGTAAATTCTTGTCGACCAGTAGACAGCCAGTTCCTTCAAGGAACGTTTGTCTTCTTTTACATAGAAAATGGTCCAAATAATGTTGTGTAATAGTGCTATTATATCAAAACCTCTAGAAATATTAAACTCTTTCAAATCAACATTTATCCTTTTTAGTTAACCTTCATTTGTTGCTAGTCGTTCAGCATGTCAAAAAGGTGTTATAGCGTCATTAATCTAAATATCGAAAACCTGCCACGTTCCAGACACTATACTTGCAAACCTTTTAATAATTTGTAATAGCCTTCAAAAATTTCTGCATAAGAGGTAATTTTTGTAATAGCCAACGAAAAAGAAAGCATTCATGTTGGAACTTAAGCTAAAGAATGTTTTACCTGTGCTCAAAAACGGGTATTTGAATAGTCGACTGTAATGGGTTACTGGATTTTTTTTTTTTTTTTTTTTATGGGAGTTGGGGTTAGATTACCCATATTATCGTGTATAATTACTGAGGGTGTTGGTAGCAATAAACAGATTACTTATGCCACAACTCGTGATTACTAATAAACACATGGAATTAACATCCTGGGATCATCTATTGTCACATATGTAAAAACATGAGTCAGAATATTGTCTACATTCGCCACCTATTAAGTTCATATTTAGTTCATGCAATGTGTACTATATTTCGCTTGTTAATGAAAATTATATTCTCCAGGTAAACACGTAATCTAATTGAAAAATGGAAAGTATTCGTATTTAGTTTCATGTGAAACTCATCCATTTTTGCCGGTCACGTATCCCACAACTTTCGCCAACAAAATGAAGTAAACAATGTCACAAGCACAGTCTCCAATAATTGCATATAGCATTTTATGCGGTTTCTTTTCCAACTAAGTTAGATAACTATAAACTTATTTACTATTCAATATTTTCGCATTTTTACATCATTTATGTTCACTTTCCCTTTGACTCTGTTCTTCAAAGTATTGATTGGTACATAAAACAACTTTGCTGCTTTTTCTACAGGAATGTGCTTTTCAGTTTCTACAGTAAAGGTATCTATTAAGCGGTGAAGAATATTTTTCTTTCCATATTTAACACTAACAGCAGGCTTATTTACAAAGGAAAAATCGAGAAGGTTCACAAGGACCGGCACCGATTTTCCGTAACATTTTTTTAAACTGTATAAGCAGGTACATGTAGCAGCTTGATCTTGTCACATCTGCTAGAACGGCAGCAGACAAATAAGTGATAGATTGTATAGACTGGACCTGTTCTAAATAATAAAAAGTGCGTTTGCGAAACTGAACCTTTGTCATTATATAATAATGTAAGTGTAGGGATATAATGGGATTCTTTAAATCACTTACCAGTCTAAATTACATTGCATGGTTTCTGACGATGCAGGCGGGGAACTGAACTTTATAATTCCCACTACGCGACGCAAAAGTGTCTCGAGATCGCTAGTAGTTACAGAAATAAAATCGAGCCCTGCAAAAACACATAATTATGGAAAAGATATGTCGCGATAGAGACAATTCGCATTCTCAGTACAGTGGATTATTTGCGATACCAAGTGTCCAACATGTACTATCGTTATCTTTCTCCAGCAAGCTAAACTGGGTGTGTATGTCTTTGCGATAAAATTGTCAACATATCCGACACGCGAGTTTCACGAGTTCTTGTTATAGTGCCGTGTCACTTCTGTTCAATTACTATTTCCACTTTCTAACTTCATTGGATACATAATCGGTTTTGTCTTTCTAAAATGAGTAACATTTCGAATAATGGTGCTCCACACTTAAAATCCTAAACCAAGCTAAATGATTAAGTTCTTCTGCATATTTATGGCAATCGTCGCCATATCTAGAGTAGTAGTGTTGAAATTACTTCAGGCCTTTTTGAGGAAAATGTGAATTATTTTTTTTTCTGTTTTGGGAGGTAAAATAATGCAAATAGATGTAAATAGTTTTGGTGATTCTTTCTGTTGTGGAAGACAATCTTCATGATATAAAACAATATTGATATTCGAACTTGCTTCAATCTGCAATTTGCATGTGCACTTTATTATATTCAGATTTGTGGGGCTTTGATCAATTGATCTTGATAACACTTTGCTCAGTAACACCATGCAAGATGATACTTTTCGAGGTATGTAAACTTGCCCAGTGTTGACAGACATTACGGTACGATAATTATATCATTTAGAGTAGTTTCGTGCATATCACCAACGGCAGTACATGTACATGAATATCTGAGAGACAAAAGAAAACCAGATATACTAGAATTATTTATTTGCAAAAGAAAACACTGAAACAATATCATGAAAGTGCATTGACATTTTTTCAAGCAATTTCTTTATTTATTTTCATGCAATGATATAATACAACCTAGTATGCCTATACAACTCCTGACCAGTATGGAACTTGCGAGGAGAACCGGCAGTATGCACTTGTTCCTATCAGTACAAAGGGGAAAACGAATGCTACCAACCTCTGATAACTCCGTGCGAAGTCTATTATACTGTCTGTACAATTAGTCACTCATAATTTATATCACCGTAAAGAAGAGATTCCAATCCTTTCTTCCATAAACGATTTAAATACATTACAAATTGCTCTTGGCGTCTTTCACTCAAAATATATCCTTACTGAGCAAAGTATTATCAAGATCAATTGATTAAAGCCCCACAAATCGTGTCTTGTCTACATAAACACCTTATGGAGCCCCACAAATTGTGTCTTGTCTACGTAAACACCTTATGGAGGCTTTCACTTCTGGTCTACTTCTAACTGTTATGCTACAAAATCAGACTGAAAACTTGTTACCGATAGACAGTCATTATTTATCGCTGATTGACAAAAATCTGTAATTATTACTAAACAAAACTTTGAAATAGTTTTAGCTTTATGGGCCAAGTAATAACAAAGGCCATAACTATGAAAAACAAAATGTGACACATACTGTTATATTCTACGTGAGGCGCTTTTTAATTGGTGACACATGATATAAATTACAGCAGATCAAATTGCACGTTGGCAGCATCAATGACCATTGCGATCGTGTTCAACCGAAAAAGGAACTTTCTCTTTTTTGCAAGAAAGAAAAGAGTAAAATAAGTAGACCCCTCAACTGCCATCCCCTGCTACTTCTTTTGCTTCAAAGAAAATAAAGTTTTCTGAACCAGCAAACCCATCATATAAACCTGTACTTCTTGTTGGTCAGTACGAGTTTTACAAGTTAAAAATCTTCATATCCACAAAGGTGAATAATTATATACTATTTTAAGTCTGCTAAATTTCATGCACGTGAAAGGAGCGTTACACAAATTTCACTGACTCGGTAAGTTTGCTAAAATAAGTTTATGCCTGTAAAAGTTTCAGCTATTCTAATTCAGATATATCCATAGTACTTTTAGATTGATTGTCATTAGTCAAAACTGGTGTTAACAGTTGAATCGGATGGATAACTATAGGTAAATACAACAATGATTTTACATCCAAAAGAGTTCTCAATGGTTGACGATCTTGAGCTCTTGGTATTTTTTATGAGCTTAGATTTCCTCCATAAATATCCTAATGGATTTTGCTCAATTTGTACTGACCAATATTAACAAAACGTACCCTCCAATCTCGAAAATATGGCTCGCCGTTCATTTTTGATTATATAAGCTTCATTTTAAGACCATCTTATTTTCAAGATGATTATATTCATAAGTGTCATTGGCGGAAAGGATTTTCAAGTTGTCTCCCTTTCCAATTTAAACGAAAGATACGTCTATATATTGTAAACAATACTAAGCTAGTAAATGGTGGTGAGTTTGGTGATATTTATAATTAGATGGTGCGAAATAAGAGCTATTTTGCAATTAACCTCCGTAAAAAGAGTTGGGCTTCAGAATTTGAAACCTACTATTTATATTTGTATTATGCAAGTTTCTTATTTATTTCAATCAGGAGTATTTAACATTTTATGAAATGCATTTAAGTTTAGATATTTTGTTGTTTATATGCCCAATAATGATTTAATTGCAGTAATGCTAAATGAAAAAGAATGAAGTACATGAAAAGAATTTCATTTGTTGCAGCAATAATAATGGCAAATGATAAATGGTCTCATATCCTGTAACTGATGCTACAGCATATGAAACAGTGTTCATATATAGATGCATTCGATAAATTAAACTTCCCGTCGTGATTGCTGAAACAAATGAAAAAGTTTTCAATGGTTGTATTTTTTGTTTTGTATTGCTATGAACAGTATATCAGTATATATATATATCTAAATGTTGGTCAGATTTCTAGATTTTGGAGTACGCTTTCAAAAGACAAACGACATATTTATCAATTGATGACAAACACTTTCTAAACATATGAGAAATGATAAAAAAAAATACACTATTGTAATCCATCTAATATTCCCCATGTTAAAACTTTTCAAAGAAATCAGACCAATAAAGATGACCTTCAGCATCGGCCGTGCAATTTATTATATTTTTAGCATTGTTCTATTTATGCAATCTGATTTTTGATTTATAAGTTGAACCATTATTTCAACAGCTTTCTTGAACACCTTTGCACACAAATGTCAACTGAAGAAAACGGTGCTTTTTTTTGCTATGACTAGTGTATGTAATCCCACATTATGCTAGTTTAAGACATTTCCACTCTAGATATAGATGTTGTTTCTTTATTAGATCTGTAACTATATATATATATATATATATATATATATATATATATATATATATATATATATATATATATATATATATATATATATATATATATATGGGTTTATATTTTCCACATAATGTCTTTTATCTGCAGTATTATGGTGTTTCTTGTTTTGATTTTTCTTTTGTTTACAAGAAAAAGGATTAACAACTTAAGGCTTCTGTTCCGCCTCAGCCCCAAATAAGATGGCTAAATTAAAGAACTGTAGGAAAAAGTCTGTTAGATTTTAATATTACGTAATCGGATGGGTCGACCTTTATGGTGATTTTACGTTTTATTTCCTAATCTATTACAGTTTTGTATAAATCGATTTTATCTTTCATAAATAGGGCATGCCTAAAATGTCATTTTTACATTTTTTTGCTGTGATAAATTATTTTGTAAATTTGTCTTTAAGATTTTAAACTAAGAAAAGAAGAATTTTTATTTTGTTTTTTAAATAGTATATCCTGATAATATAAGCAAACATTTATTCTGAATAACACCTGTGACATTCTTGCTTGTGGTGCTTCTCAAAATGTCTTATTTATTTTTTTTATATTTCGTCTTAATGTTTTAATTGCTTTGTGAATAAGATCTAGTCTAATTATATGTCCACAATATTCGTGTTTAAAAGTTTCATATATCACATGTCTGTATTCTGTTAGAATTGCTATTCTTTTCTCTATCAATAATTAACGTTTTAAAAATACAACTGAAAATGATAAAGTCATATTAAATTTTTATCTTTTATATTTAACGTTAGATTGAATGCATGCAGTGCTTCCCTTTGAAGTTTGAGATGTATTTATATGGTGTTTACTGGACCGTGCCTTAAATACACGTGTCTATCACTAATTTGTACCTCAATATAACATTGTCTAGTATATAACATGAATATTGTCTTCTTGAATTGCTTATTTACTATGACGTGATTAATGGACGTTGTTCATTTACAATCACTGAAAATAAAACGCATATGTCTTACAGTGTGTCTTTCGATATTTTAATATATATATATATATATATATATATATATATATATATATATATATATATATATATATATATATGGTTTCATTGGAATTAAGGAGACAAGACAGTAATGTAGAGTTCAGTCATAATTATTTCCTATGAATATTCATAATGTAACATTATCAATTACACTGAAGCTTGTTAGGGTACACAGCCCATATGAAGACAGAAAGCCCTTCAGTGATATAACCTTGCTCGATTTCGAGTAAGAATTGTAACCAAAGACTTACAAATGGTACTAAGAATGGACAAATGCCACCTTTTGATTGGTCAGAAAAATCGTACTAAAATGAACCAATGCCACCGTTTGATTGGTAAAAAAAATCGTACTAAAAATGGACAAATGTCACCGTTTCATTGGTCAGAAGATGGTACAAAAAATGGACAAATGCCATTCAAGTAAGATCTGAAGTTAAGTAAAGTGTTCATAATAAAAGGGCTTGCTCAATGAGGATAATATTTTTTAGTCCTTGTTTTCTGTTAGTGAATATCTAACTGCAACCAATATAATGTGACGGCCTCTAACCTGGCATTTGGCATCTTTTTATTAAAGCTAAATGCGTATTAAAGCATCTTATATTATGTTTCTTACACTAGCGAGTATCCAAAATGTAGAAGCAATCTTCCTGCATCGGTACATTGACAACCTTTCCGCGGACTAATGGTTTGGGTTTTTGATCTATTAGCTACTGGATTGATTGACACTATGTCTAGCGGTTTGGCGAGAATGGTGTTAAAAATAGAGCGGATAACCGGAGCACCTCCATACCTGTCGCTCGAGGTTTACAGGTCAACGGGCTGATAATAATGGTGGTCTAGACGAATTATTACTTAAAACTAGGCCGAGGTTGAAATATCTCCTTTGGCTAGTTATTGAGAGTTGGTTCGAAGCCACCCGTTACACAGTAGACAGACCAGTTGACTGGGTTGTTTGGCACAATATAAATACCAGCGAGTCCTTTCATTAGCCACCGAACTGAGATTTTGCGAGTACTTTGTTAAAATTTGAGCCATACCTGTACGGTTTTTACATGCTTACTAACCAGATAGCCGGACATTTCCAGGTATGTCGCTCGAGGTTTCCAAAGGGATTAAAGCGATGCTGTGCATGGTCGATTATGAAATGCAGCTTTGTCCTGGCTTGCGATGCCACGACCGTACAGTAAACTCGCACTGACTTTAGGTCAGTTAACGAGTTTAAGGTTATGTCCACTGACGGACAATAACACTCTTCGAAAACAACGGACATGAGCATTTAAGGTCGGCGGGAAGTGGGGAGCTGTGGTGGCAAAAGAGAAAGTGTCTCACAACTAATTCAGACTTTCGTAATCAGTAAAACAAGGGATTGCAAAACCCAATATTGAATTTGATCCTACTCTGATATTAAGAAAAGAAACGAAGCACTTAGATTATATCGTTACAGCTTTCTCCGTCCGAACGACTGTATCATGCAAGAGAATTCTTCATGTATCCAGAAGCTACAAGTCATCCAGATTACGAAGCCGTAAAACACAGCGAGATTCACGCGCTAAAAGAGATCAAGCTGAATACCACCTCTGACCTGCCTCCAAGGTGCTAAAAGATGGACACATCTCCGATGAAAAGTTCTGGCTAACTCTTAAATGGAGTTGCAAGATATCAGATGAGAGCAGAAATTCGCTCTGGGCCCAAAATGTACTAATATTTTTAGTACACCTACTTCGTGTACGGAGTACTAAAACGTTCCTATATGTATCAATGGAGCAACTGGTCTGATTTACACCCTGAGCTTTTTCAGCACATTTTCAGAAAGTTTGAAGTTATAGCATGCATGTCCTTAAACAAATCAAGAAGTCTCCTTATTTAATACTAATATTGCCAAATGTCACTACAGAAACACAAGTAAAATCGCGTTCGTATTCTACGAACTTTTTTGTTGGGTTGTCCGCCATTAGTTCAACTAATTACTTTCGCTTTCAGTCTCGTTTTTCGGTGTGCCATATATGGACACTGCATCCTTCTTTGCAAACGTAAACAGGTAATAGTCAATGACATTCACTGAATAGCGAATCGTAGAATATCCAAACAATGTATAGCAAGCCTTATTTGGAAAGCGAATTACCGCGAGAATCTCATGTTATCTGTTATGGTAGTCAGTGTGCAGTTAATGTCAACATGCCAATATATTTTACCTTCTAAAGGTTTAATAATTTTATTATAAGCCAGACTTCGTGAAAAACATAACTCTATTTAGATTTTTACTCGTGCCATCTTTTTGTCTTTGACAATAGTTTTCTTAGCTCCATTGCAAGGTACAGAATCACTTTTCGTAACTACGACACCTCGACAGTGTAGCTAGGGGCCACAAAGCTCAAGCTATTGTGACATTCGACAAAGACGTAAAACAAACCCGCACTAATATAGTGCAGACGGAAGGATGCACGACTTGCTCTTATCAAGAAGTCTCTCATTTCTTTCCTTTCAATGTACACGGCCTCCATATACAATTACTTGTAGACCACCTTATGAAATTTTAATAAATTTCTTGGTTAAGCATTGAGTTGCCACGTCTATAATACTTGCACGGTACTTAAGTCTTCGAATATGGCATATATGTTATCATACATTTTAATCCATGTATACGATAAGCAACAAACAGACACTGAATTAAGTGCAGTTCAGCGGTTTCTCCGAAACACGGTCGGTCTACAGTTGATGCGCACCAGCTATTTCCAAGTCTGAGTTATCAACAACAGAGACATCATTTCGTCTTAAATTCTTAAAAGCTTATTCGATGAAGCGTAATATTTTATGAGCCGCCGCCTGTATCAATAAGATCTTGTTCGGAATTAAGTATTTGTACGTCTCTGGAGGTATTTAGGTATATGACTCAAGTCGCTGATGAGTGAAAAGAAATACCCGAGCAAAACGTGGAATTTGTTTACACTCAAGGACATACATGCAGTTAAATTTACAGTGGTAAGTCAATTTTTCTTGACATAAAAAGCTAGGGGCTTGGCCCATTTACCTCTTCTAAATTAGCTTTTTCCACCTTTTATAGCACTTCGATCGCTGCCCGCGGTCACCTCCCCCTCCATGGTAAAGCACGTTGATTGATATGATTTCATTCATTGTTATCTCACATTTGTTATCGCACATAAGGTCTTGTGGCACAGATTGAAAGCTGAAATCCGCGAACAGCAAATCTGCTCACGGAGGTGTAAATTAGTACTAGTGAGAGATCTACGTACACTTAGCTTGGGCAGTTTTAATTTAAATTCTATGTATACACGTTTAAATTTACAGTATCAAAACGCATGTGATTGCATCAAAGATATTGCAAAGCGGTTTAAAGCTCTCGACAGGCAGCTCGATGAGTTGTAACCACAGGCACTCGTTTAATGGAAAACTACTGATAACACACTCCCAATAACTTCCAACTCGGGTAGCATATGGAATCTGTACAAGAAATTACCCATAATGTCGCAGGAGCTATGAAGCCGCATGAAAGGCCTAACAAACCATACGTAGATCTAACCAGTCAGATTATAGGTGTTACTGGAACCATCAAAGAGGCAATCATACAGTTAAAACAACTTAGCTCATGACTTAAAGCGCCTGCTTTTTGCAGATAACTGTGTGATCCCGCTGTAACAGTCAATTCTTTCTCCACTAAACTTTCAGCGAGCTGGTTCTTTCCACGGGAAAAGAATTGGCTAGCTGATTCTTTCCCCCCTCTAGTCAGTTCTCCCACCCCCTACAATAAGTTAGTTTCTCCCTCTATTTACTTCGTCACCCACCCACCCCTTCCAACAACCAATTAATTTATTTGTTTCTTTTCATTAATGGACTCTGGTAATAAGCTTAAAGCCCACGTGTAAAATATCATATATGTATTGGGTCACCTAACAAATAAGGGGGGTGATGGGCAGAATCATCTAGCTGATTCTTTCCTAGTCCGAATTTCCTCTGACCCTTGCCACCCCAGCCGGCTAAGCAAACTTGAACGACCTTTCATCGATATATATCTGCATGAAATCGATACAAATATGATTTATTTTCTCAGAAATAGCAAGTGTAGCATTCGTTATATCTTTAATCCGCTGAGAGACGAGATGCAACTATAGCGTTGATGAAATTTGACCTGGAACTCGCCATTTGCATTCCGAGTCACATGACTACACAAATCTCGCAACCTACATGTCAATGACATCAGAAGTCCAATAGTCACGTGATATCAACAATAAACCATTTCAACAGTTGTTGTACATAGAATTCGAAAATATTAATTAAAAGTCACGTAATAGTACATAACTATAAGGCACACTTAATTCTCAACATATTTATTCTGAGAACAACGACTAGAAACCTGTCGGTATCGCAGCAAGGTGGAGAAAACCAGATTCATCAAGTACTAAGCACGTGTCAGCGATGTATTTTGTTGGTATCACCTGACTACCCCGTTGATCTGTGCTCTCCGCTTGTTGAATCGGTTTTTTTCAAGCTGCTGCAACACTTACATATTTCTGGTCGTTGTTTCCAGAATAAATATTTTTAGAAGTTTATGTTCTTATATTTATCTATAAATATTACGTGACTTTCATGTATATGTTCGATTTGTCTTCCTACAGCAACATTAGAAATGGTTAATTATTGATATCACATGACTGTTTGAACTCTGAAGTCATTGACATGTGGGTCAAGAGATTTGTGTAGTCATGTGACTCGGAATGCAAATGGCGAGTTCCAGGTCAAATTTCATCAACGCTATAGTTGCATCTCGTCTCTCTGAGGATTCAAAGATATAATGAATGCTACACTTGCTATTTCTGAGAAAATAAATCATATTCCTATCGATTTCATGCAGGTATATCTCGATGAAAGGTCGTTAAAGTTTGCTAGACCGGCTAGTAAGCAATTACCCTATGCCGACACTAAATAGTGTCAGAGAATTCCAACTTTTCGATAGGGAATGGACTCTGACCCTACTCCCCAACATAAATGTCCAAATATCAAAAATGGGGTGTCAAGGGTCAGAGGAAACTCGGACTTATTCTTTCCCCCTACAACCAAATAATTTCTTTTCGTTGATGGGCTCTTTGGGGATACACTTCAGGCCTACAAGTGAAGTATCATACATACAATTGGTCACATAACAAATGGGGGGGGGGGGGCAAAATCAGCTAGCCGTTTCTTTCCCCACTACAACCAATTGCTTTCTTTTCATTAATGGACTCTTTCCAAATCTAATTAAGTCCCACATTTGAAATATAATACATGTAATGGTTCACTTAAGAAACTCTCACATAGGGTTTATTTCATATGAGCCTTTACATTAATACTGATTATAAAATTTCAGACTTATAACCTTTCGAAAATCACTTACATGGAATAAGACACAACTTTTAACTAATGTTCATGCTTCTTCTAAGCAAACTAACACTATATTAAAATGATCATTTGCAAGGTTTTTTTAATAAATTCCAGACTGAGTGAAAGTGTCCAAGAAAAGGGCTGCTGGGTACCTAAACAATCACACTGCTTAACTCCTTTGGAATTTGATCCACTAACACTATACACATAAATGTCTGTGGATAATAATGATGCTGCCCCCATAATCTCGGTGTCTGTTGCCAACACATTATTTTACTCCATATTTCTGTCCTGTAAATACTTGTTTACATTGTTGTGGAGGTAATTGCTAAGCTTGTTAGTAACCATTGTGGACAATACTATTACAGTACATGTTGTAGTTCTCTTCGCTTCCTGAAATTGCAAAGCTTATTGCTCTAAACATACAATTACCATCATCTCGTACAATTTGCAGTTTTGTTGGGGCTGAGGATGTTTTATGTAAATTTTAATTTGGTCGCTTCATAAAGGTGATTTGCATCTTCCTGCAACTGTCTTTGCATTGTTTTTCTGTAGGTGGATTGAAGATAATATAAATGTTTCTGCTTTTCTGGGGCCTACTTGGAAGTCTTGTTGGCAGTCTTTCAAATGTTGACTCGTTTGTCTTTTAAGAACTTTAGGTGGATTACCATTACTTCTATTATTTATTGAAATCTGATGTTGTCTTTTGTCGTGTTTTTTTAGTAGTTCATTCAGTGCTTTCTGGAAATTTATGGCATATTTGGTGTTGGTGGCTTTTGTCATAGCTGGTCTCCTTGTATAAAGTTTCAAGTGGCTACAATGACAAATGACAGACAGCATCTTGCCACTACGTTCATTTTGCAATCTTACCTTGCCCTTTGTAAGAATATATTTTACTTTGTACGGGCTCACCCATCATGGTGTCAATTTGCAACCAGATCTCCTTATTTTATTGGCAATCTTCATAAGAACAAGAGCTCCCTTTTGAAAGGTTTTAAAGGATTTATTTCTTTTATCGAAATTTGCTTCTAGTGGATCTGCGCATTTTTAATGTTTACTGTCACACTTTGTCTATTAAATCCCTGTGTTTCTTAATGTTTGCCAACATATCATGAGAGAACTCGTTACAATCTCTGCTTTGGCTAGATGCAGAAATGATACATGTCTTCCTACCATACACAATCTCAAAAAGTGTGACCTTGGTAGATGCTTGTACACTTGTCCTGTATGCAAATAGTGTACTGGGCAACCAGACATTCCAGTTTGTTGCTTGGTCTTTGGTTAACTTGGATAGCATTTCTTACAGGGTTCTATTGTCACATTCTCTCTGCCCATTGGTTTGTGGATGGTATGCAGAGGAAATCCTGTGGTCTATATCCAGTGCACTTGGTAGGTTATCTGTGAGCTTGTTTGTGAACTCTTTTCCGTGATCAGTTATGACTGAGTCCATAGGACCAAGGCAACATATGCTATTAAGTAGAAATCTTGTTACTTCATCAGCACTTTTGTTGGGGAGACCTTCAGCCTCACACCACTGGAAAAATTATCTGTGGCTGAAACAATATGTTTGTTCCCCTTGCCTGCCACTGGAAGGGGACCGACAATATCGATTCCAACTAAACTCCATACTTTGATGGCACTGGTATGGGATTCAGAGGAGGTGTTGCTTGTATTGGTCTTAGATTCACTCTTCTGCATTTATCGCAGTCACTGATATATTTTATTACATTTTGTTTCATGCCATTTCAGTAATACCCTTCCTGGCATTTCTCATATGTTTTGTCACAGCTTAGATGTCCACCAGCGTATTTACCTGTTCCAAAAAAAAAATCATTTTTACTTCAAAAGTACAAAAAAAGAGTGTTTACAATTTATTATTACGTGCTGTGTGTACCTCGGAAAGAAAGACAGGAGTATATGTAAGAGCACTATCAAGGCAGATGATGAAAACGTAGGGAGCAAAAGAGAGAGAGAGAGAGAGAGGAGAGGGCAAGTGAGAGAGAGAGAGAGAGAGAGAGAGACAGACAGACAGACAGACAGACAGACAGACAGAGGAAGAGGGAGTATATATGCGAGTTATAGAGACAGATGGTGAAAATGGAGGGAGCAAGAGAGAGAGTGAAAGGAAACGTTCGAGAATAAGAGCGAAAAAGAGTGAGAGAGGAAGACAGAACGGAAGAGATAGAGTAAGAGAGAGACTGATGGAGAGACAGAAAGACAGAGGAAGAGTGAGTATATATGATAGTACTAGAGATATAGATGGCGAAAAAGGGGGAAGCAAGGAGTAGAGAGTGAAATGAAAAGTTAGATACTAAGAGAGAGAGAGAGGAAACAGCAAGAAAGAGATAGAGGAAGAGAGATGGGGGGGGGATATAAATAGAAAAAGAGAAAGAGAGGGGGAGATAGAAGAAGACAGAGGAAGAGAGAGAGAAGAATAGATGAAGAGAGAGAAAGAGGAAAACAAAGACTCAGAGGAAGAGAGAGGGGGAGCAGAGGGGACAAGAGAGGAAGACAGGGAAAAGGAGTGAGAGGACAAGAGAGGAGACAAAAGAGAGGAAGACAAAGGGAAGAGATAGAGAGAAAAGAAGAGAGAGTGGAAGAGAAAGAGAGATGAAAGAGAGGGAGACAGAAGAAGACAGGAGGCGAGAGAGGAAGAAAGAGAGGAAGAAAGAGAAGAAAACATAAGGAATATAGAGAGATGAAGCGAGGATGACAAGGAGGAAGAGAGAGAATGACAGAGGGAACACGAGAGAGAGAGAGAGAGAGAGACAGAGACAGAGACAGAGACAGAGACAGAGAGACAGAGACAGATATGAAGATAGATAAAGACAAAGAGGAAGACAGAGAGCAGAGACAAATAGAGAGGAAGAGAGAGAGAAAGACAGGAAGACATGGGAAGAGAGGAAGGAAGAAGAGAGAGGAAGGAAGAAGAAGAAGAAGAAAAGAGAGAGAGAGAGAGAGAGAGAGAGAGAGAGAGAGAGAGAGAGAGAGAGAGAGAGAGAGAGAGAGATGACAGGGTTTGAAAACAGCTGACACCTGTAAATGTAAATATATTCAAGCATACACTCCAAAAAGGTAGGATCCATATACGTTTAATTACAGATAGGGTCAGTTATTTAACCAAGTACTTTGTAGTTTTTCTAATTAAATCTAATCACTCCTTGGAATGGATAATTTGATCTTGATAGAATATGGACATATCAATATATTAATAATATATTAATTATCTTAGCAAGAAGTGTTAAATTGTTTTGTTTGGGTTTCGAGGGGGGGGGCAGTGGCTTCACTATGGGGGTGCAGACCGAACCGGGTGACACCATCAGAGGGGATGACACCAAAATGACTGTCTATAAAATTTTTGAATTTTTGTGCAGGAAGGGGGCTCATGGGGGTGACACCATGAGTTACCGCACATGACTGTCTATAACATTTTTGAATTTTTGTGCAGGAAGGAGGTCCATGGGGGTGACACCATGAGTTACCGCACTGGGTGACACCAACCTTAGTGACTTCACGGGGGGGGGGGAATAGACCCAGGCCCTGTATATTTTATCTGCGTAACTTAGAATTTAGCATTATTATTATTATTATTATTATTATTATTATTATTATTAATTTGTTAATGTACTAGTTAACAGAATGAAGGCTTGCTATGACTGTTAATACTTTATTTCTTCCAAGAACACCGTGGTTATCTTTGTAAACTACACCACTGCTTGCAGTAAAACCTTTAGCCTTAATACGAAAGCTGCACTGTTCATTCTTTCTCTTATTGAGATCTTTTACAGCTGCCACATTTGCTGGATAGGTACCATCATTAACATACGATTCTATATCGATGTATGTCTTGTCATCAATGATTGTGAGTCAAGAACTAATAATATTAAGAATATTCAACTTTATTTATACCAAGATTTGATTGCAATAAATGCTCTTATAAATGAGATTATAGAACAATTTCCTGTAGGGAACACCTGGAATTATCTGTGATAATTACTATGTACACATTATATGACATTTCTGGTGAATTTTGCAATAAACAAGTTTCATGGCTTTATTTGTTTTCAAATGACACCACCCTTTCCTGCTCCGTTGAACCCCAAAATATCAGTTAGAACAATAACATTCACCTGTAATCACCACACCATTGATAATTTCCTTTAATATACATACAGTAAGGAACACCTAGAATACTTGAGAAATATTGGTTGCAAACTTCTGTTGTTTTCTTTTTAATTGGCAATTTCAATAAAAGACTAAATTATTTTACACATGCTAATAAAAACTGACAAATTGGGACAGTCATATTTCTTCCTAGTGAGACCTTCAAATAATTATATTTCCTCATTTTATATTCTAATTATATATAGAATCTAAACAAAATAATAGAAACATATAAATCCTCTCAATGAAGAAAGGGAATTAATATATTTTTTGTTAATATGGAAGTTTGCAGCATAAATTTTTATTTTAATGTGGTTGCTTTAAAAAGATATATTCATTTTCGAGAGCAATTTGTTCTTATAAAATTCTTAAAATAAGTTAGTATCTGTTTTTATCAATTTAGTTTTGCTAATTAATTGTTCTAATGTATAAAAGGTGTACTTGGAGGGGGAAGAATCACCTAACCAATTATTTCCCCAGGGGGAAATTTCAGCTGAGGGGGGAAAGAATTGGCTAGCCCGTTGTTTTGAAGGGGGGAGAGAATCACCTATTCTTTCGGGGGGGGGGGGTGTATTTCAGCTGGAGGGGGGAAGAATTGGCGGGCCAATTCTTTCCCCGGGGAAAAAATCGGCTAGCCAACATTTTACCAGAGGAAACTTTTAGAGGGAGATAAATTTGCCTGCTACACCTGGTCGCTCTCCACCTTTTGGTTGCGTTTCTTGCAACCAGTTGCAAACCAGCAATCCTGCTGCCTCCAACCTCCGATGCATACGCGCGCGACGATTGGACGGGATTATAGACAAGTCGGTCCAGCTTGGGCCGAAATTAAGACAATTTGTCCCAACTTGAAAGACAATTTGTCCCAACTTGAAAGACATTTCGGCCCAACTTAATTAGTTTTAACAAGTTCGTTTTCTTCAAACAACAAATAGATACTATGTAAGATATATATAATTAAAGTAGGAGAAAATGTTTTGGACAATTTTTATAAGTTGTAAAATAGAATAGGTTTCAGCAAAAAATTGAACTAATTTAAACAAGCTAACTATCTTGATATTCTTTAAAAGAAAATAATTATACTTCGTAACGTGTTGTAGATTTATAGTGTTTTACTGTGTGTCTGTGCCTTGTACATTCCAACAATGCACTATCCATGTATTCAGTGCGCTAAAGAGGTGACAACTCGTCAACAAGCTGTGGTATGTGACTGTTGCCATCGATGGCAACACAGGACATGTGGCACGGGTGAGTTATGATGCAGATTATCTGGGTTTACATTTTCACTTTGTATTTTCAGGAAATAAATTGTTTGTTGAATTTTACAACTTTCCCTCTTTTCTGTTACTTTGTTTAAGACTATAGAGTCGCAATAATGTGTGTGTGTGTGTGTGTGTGTGTGTGTGTGTGTGTGACGGGTACAGTATTCAGTCATTACCATTTATATTTTTGCTACATTGAGAAAACCAGTCAATCAGTGAAGTACTCATCAACTTTTTAAAGTAATAAAACAGCCCCAAAACATCCCATCCGGAATTACCTCTGTTCTTTTTGTTTGCCAGAAATTTCGCCGCAAAAAAGAAATCTTAATCTATCAAGACTACTTTGGCTATTTCAGCATTTGGACCACAGGAATGACAGATATAAAAAAATGAAAAAAAATTAGTTCGATCAGTCGTAACTTTGTTAAACAGCCGAAGTGGTCCAAATGGGAATTCTCCACATACATTCATATGGTTCAAAGTGGTCCAAATGGGAATTCTCCACATACATTCATATGATCTCGAAGGTGCGTTTGCAAAACACTCGAAAAGCTAAAAAAAACCAACAAAAAAAAAAACGTCGATCGTCTATTTTCTCTGCCAGCAGCTAATGTTCAACTTAACACTGAGGGTGTACACATGCATGTGCGCAAACCAACTAATCCCATTAATGTTTCTGCCAACTTAGAAGCATTTAAATAATGCCTAGCTTCTGGGATCCACAAAATTAAATACCAGAGAACGATCCCCACTGCGTTCTTCTTCTTTACTTGCTGTTTTATTCTTTTCAAATATACAAATCTTTTTAATGAAATAGGATGAGAGATTGCTGACACTGATCTACTGTTATTATTATAGTGAACAGGTCGGGTAACATTATTTTAAAAAGTCTTTTATTGAACTGTGGTCCACATTTCAGTCACTTCCTCTAATCAAGCTGCATTGATGCAATAGGTTTTTCTTAGTCGAACGATTCTGGCAATCAGACACCTTAGACCAATAAGTAGGTCTCCCAGCAGCAGAGAGGCTGAACCCTACAAGGTTTTAGGAGGGTCCGTTTGCAAAAATAAAGGCTCCTATAAAAGCTGAGAACAAAAGTCAACAACGTTAAACCGAAACTTCTAACCGAATACATTTCTATACGACGGGGAAACAGACCGCAATAACGAAATCATCCGGTTTAGCTCATTTTGTTACTCCCCATTGACGTATTTTATCATTTAGGCGTGTTCGTTTGCGTAGCCGCACACGCACTCATTGTCATTCAGCCTCTCTGCTGCTGTAATTAAACAACCATTATATAAATAATGATCGGTGAATATCACACAGCTAAACTAGCTCGACAGCGACTAGAAACAATTAAGAAATATCTCCCGTTGAGAGATTCTGTCAAACAAAAATTACAAGCGCGTCAGGAAGCTCAGGTGGATTTTGCAGAGGATACAGCAGAATTATTTAAACCGGTTACTAGAGCGAAAGAAGGGGTTAAGAAAGCTACTGAAGAAGTTACAGAAGCTACCAGAGATCTTCTTCCCACGTTGCAGCAAACCGCGGTAGCAATTGGAAAAATAGGAGAAAGAACTAAGAAAACAAAAAAGATTCTAAGAGGACTTCCAGGTGAAATAGCTGATATTCAGTCACAAGAAACACTTTGTGATATTGGCCAGCCTTATTCTGAAGAACAACAACTTGAAGTTCAACCTCCTCAACCAAAAGTAAGACAGCAGGAAAATTTCTCGATGACGCGGTGGCATTTATCAAGGAAAATGCAAGAAATGAGGTTGATGTTGCACTAAATTTTATTAGAAAAAATTATTATTTTAAACCTAATGTAACAATAGCAAAATAAGATTGGATTAAAACGATATTTAAGATTTATGCTAATATACCAGCAGGTAATCGAGTTGCTGATAATCATACTGAACTTGTATTATTTAATCAATCAATTCGCGCAGAAGAAATTCGACATAGAGAAGAATCAGAACAGATAGAACAAATTTTAGAAATGAAAGAACAAAAAGCACCACCAGGAACAAGTAAGAAGAAGAAATCAAGGAAAAGGAAAAAACAACCTTCTCCTCCTCCTTCTCCGGAACCACAACAATATTACGTACAATCTGGCGACAAAGATGACAATTCTACCCCCGTTGCTACTGGAAGTGGTTTTGGTACGGGTAACAGAGGAATTGGTCTTATTACTCCATGTCCCAATAACGTCCTTGCCGACGTGGACAGATTAGAAATCCTCACTGGAGGAAAACGAACTGGTAATAATTCCCCAGAAATCATTAATGAAGCAGCTGCTATTTGTCAGAGATTATTTACAGGCGGTATCATGGATATTAATGTTTATCGGTCCCTCATTGGTGAAATCGCCGATGATTACCGCAGTGATTGATCAGGTATACAATTAAATCAGTGACAGGAAAATAAGATGATTATACATAATGCTCAACGAGGACAGACCATGGTCAGGGTGATAAATTCGAGATTACCAACCTATGAAGCGTACTACGGAGATGGACTTGGTGATGTTGTTCAGGGTCTATTTAGAAGATTAGCCCCAAAAACAATACCTGTTGCAAAGCAGTTGGGAATGAAAGCCATCGACGTTATTCGTGATAAAGGAATTAGTACTGTTGGAGATCTTGCCGGTAAAGCATTCTCGGCAATCAAGGATCGACTAGCACAATTAGTACGACGAAAACCTTAACCAGTAAAATTACCCAGCACAGAAGTTATGCCTGCAAATGTTAGTAAAATAATAAATCAAGTTGCAAATCAAAAACTAGCAGAGATGACATCGTCATTGGCGTTGCAATCGATGGCTGATATACCCATGTCAGAAAAAGAAAAAACTATAACCACTAATCTGATAGCAGGAAGTGGTCTTCGTGTTAGACGATAGCACATATAATAAAGATGTTCAAACGTATATCTGATCCCTCATTTGACATGGATGTGCCAGTTCTCAAGGATGAATCGATACGTGATTATCAATATTATTCCTATGACGCACGACAGCCAAATCAGCGTGGGCGAATTGAGCTGCAAGTTCAGGATACAAGTGGATATTTCTTACCTGCGGAGGCATTTATCGAGGTCGAAGGTGAAATTATAAGAGAAAATAATGATAACTATGGCGCTGAAGCTAGAGTTGGTTTTGTCAACAACGGTATTATGGCGTTATTCGACAGCGCTACGTACATGATTGACGGAAAAAATATTGAATCAATTCAGAAAGACGTCGACGTTGCAACGACGATACTTAGCCTTGCAAGATACAGCGACGATTATTCAAGATCAGCTGGTCCGTCAATGATGTTTTTAAAGGATACTTCTGACCACTCTGACAACAGACAGTACAATATAAGACGACCAAGAAACAACGCCCACAACGCTGACTCTAATGTGTGGCCGGTGGTTCATGGTGCTAATCCAGAATTCAACTTAGGATTTGCAGCACGTCGAGCAATGCTGAAAGATGCGCGTAGATTATTTTCATGTGCAATTCCACTGACACATATCTTTGGACTTTATAGAAATGTTAGAAAGGTTATTCTTGGAGCTAAGCATACAGTTGTACTCGTACGAAAGGCTACAGATGATGATGCAGTATGGCTACCTATTGGTGATGCTGTTAAATAATAATAACAAAACTTTCATTGTGGATGCCAACAATGACTCCAACAATACCTGAAGAACAACGGCTACTCTCTTTTATGGACAGCGGTGGTAAATCGACATTATCATGGTTGACAACAACTACAGATGCGGTGCAGAGCACCATTAATGGTTTCTTCACATGGCAGATTGCATCACAGCAAGGTGTCTCTGCGCCGCGAGTAGTATAGTGGGACGATATAGCGACACGTAGACCGTAATGTTAAATTTAGGGGGTTGTACCCTGGCGACAATGGGAATTTAACATGGGAATTTTAACTTGGGTGGGACTATAGACGGACAAGATTTATAGCGTCACGTAGACCTCTGTGTTAAATTTAGAGGGTTGTACCGTAGCCTCAAGATTTATAGCCTCACGTAGACTTCTATGTTAAATTTGGTCGTTTTCAATATAGCCTCAAGATTTATAGCCTCACGGGACCCTACTTTGTACCCTACAGACAAGGGGAATTTAACATGGGGAAATATTGGGCCTATCTAGCGACAAAAAATATTGGACCTGTCTAGCGACAAAAAATATTGGGCCTGTATAGCGACAAGAGGAATGGAACAAGTAGGGTCTATTTTTAGCTACAATTTTTGGTAAATTCCTGTTTAAAAACCCTTGTATGTATTTATAGCTACAACCTGTGGAAAATCCAAGTCTATATTTATAGCCTCAAAATTTCTAGCTTCAGTGACGTCACTGAACTGGCTGACCTGAATACGAGATACTGTAGGTAGGTGAAATGAATTTGATATGGATAAAGGGAGTTTTATAGGGACAAAGACCAATACACACACAAAAGAAAGGGAGAAAGAAAAAAATCCCAATATCTCCTATCCACACCAACGTACGAGAATGCATAAAACAGACACATATATACTATCCAAACCAACGAATGAGAATGCATACAAAACACACACTATATCTACTATCCACACCAACGAATGAGAATGCATAAAATACACTATACTATCCACACCAACGGACGAGAATGCATGAAACAGGCACATACCTACTATCCACACAGACGGGAAGAGAAGAAAAGCACAGACCATATCTACTATCCACACAAACGTACGCGAACGCATACAAAACACACACCATATCTACTATCCACACCAACGTACGCGAACGCATACAAAACACACCTTATACTATCCACACAGAAAGGAAGAAAAGAAAAAACACACCATAATAACTATCCACACCAACGTACGGGAACGCATAAAACACACCATACTTACTAGCCACACAAACGCTACGCGAACGCATAAAACACCACATTATCTACTATTCACACAAACGCTAGGCGAACGCATAAAACACCACATAGACTATCCACACAAACGCTACGCGAACGCATAAAACACCACATTATCTACTATCCACACAAACGCTAGGCGAACGCATATAACACACACTATACTATTCACACAAACGGGAAGAGAAGAAAAACACACCCATATCTACTATCCACACAAACGTACGCGAACGCATACAAAACACACCATATCTACTATCCACACCAACGAATGAGAATGCATAAAACATACACATATATACAACCCACACCAACGTACGCGAATGCCTAAAACAGACACATATATACTATCCACGCCAACAAACGAGAACGCATAAAACACACACATATACTATCCACACCAACGAATGCGAATGCATAAAACACACTATACTATCCACACCAACGAACGAGAATGCATAAAACAGACCCATAGACTATCCACACCAACGTACGCGAATGCACAAAACATACACATACCTACTATCCACACAGACGGGAAGAGAAGAAAAGTACAGACCATATCAACTATCCACACCAACATACGCGAACGCATACAAAACACACACAATATCTACTATCCACGCAAACGTACGCGAACGCATACAGAACACACACCATATCTACTATCCACACCAACGAATGAGAATGCATAAAACACACTATACTATCCACACCAACGAATGAGAAAGCATAAAATAGACACATACCTAATATCCACACAGACGGGAAGAGAAGAAAAGCACAGACCATATCTACTATTCACACCAACGTACGCGAACGCATACAAAACACACACCCTATCTACTATCCACACAAACGTACGGGAACGCATACAAAACACACACCATATTTACTATCCACACCAACGAATGCGAATGCATAAAACATGATTTCTACCAAATCATTGACAGGAGCAAGTCCAGAAGTAGGCCTTGGCCTTGGCAAAGGCTTAAGGCAGTTAAAGCGGATTGCTTCTCGTTCCTGAGTTTGTTTTTTGAAGAAAATAATCACCCAAAGGCCCTTTTCAGGGCCACTCACTTCTTTCGAAAAGAGATAATATTCATTTTGCCAAAATCAATTAAAACTCAAAATCCCTTTTATTTTTTTTACCCTATGATGTACGTGTGTGAGTGCACGAGTGTAGGTCCTTATTATTCCAAACAATCAAAACCAAGAGACACTTACGTTTTTTAAGTCTGGTCTATTCTAGTACAAAATTTTACAATTCAATGTCACAACACAACACAACACAACACTTTTTAAAAAAAGTTCATAGACTTCTTCTGTCTCTTTTTTCTTCACTCTCTCTGTTTTTTTGAATTTCTTCACTGTCACAGTTTTTTCCTCCTCTTCTTCACTTTTTTCTCGTCTTCTTTTCTTTTCTGTCTTCTCTTTCTGAACGTGTCGGGGATCTTCTTTTGCCGAGGGTACCTCTTTTTCTTCTTCCTCCTCCTCCTGCTTCTGCTGTTTCTTAGGGCAGTCTGAAGACCAATGTCCTTTCTCTTGACAATGATAACAGGTATCCTGACTTTTGTCTCTTTTGACACTGGTCTTGCTTTTTTGACGGTCAGGACATTCTGTAGCCCAATGCCCTTTCTTCTGACAGATATAGCAAGTATCTTGACCTTTATATCGAAAGGAGGGAGAGTAGTCCGTCGGCTTGTCTGAAGAAAACTTTCTTATCACACCTCGCAAAGCTCTAATCAGAAGTTCGATCTGTGTGGGTTCTTCCATCGTGCTGGTCGGCTTGAGAGTGAAATGAATACTGAGAGGGAAGTCACCAGCCCTTTATATATACACTGAGCCTGACATAGATATATAGGGGTCCATGGCGTTTCAAATGTAGTCATTTGACTTTTGCAGTCAAGATGAAACGATCGCATCATTTCGTAAAGAAAGGAGAAGAAAGTAAGAGGCAGAAACGTGATTTATCGCCTCGCACAGTAGCTGAAGTCTTGGCTCAGATTCATGCCAGCGATTTTGAAGATGAGATGAGTGAGCCAGAATCTAGGCCCAGAGAGTCTACACCAAGTCAAAGTCCATCACCACCAGTAAACCCTGAAAATTACTACCACATTCGAGAGACGGACAAACGCTCCTCCAGAAAATTTAGAACCACAGCCTACACGTACGCGGTGAAGTTTAAAGATTTCAAGTCCGACGTACCGCTGGAGAAAGCAGAGGGGTTCATCACCGATGTGTGGGATTCTTTGTTAACCACACTGCAATGTGAAGCCAAAGAAGACGATCGCTTGAGACTTTCCGTTCATCACGACAGTTTGAAGTCCCCCGTTTGGATCGAGTTTAGCAGCCCGGCAGAATTGACGCCATCCAAAGTCATGGAGAAGATTCAACACGTGCAACAATCCAACGACAAGTTTCACATCACCGACGGGAAAGCGACACTGTTCATGACCCACGTTTCTCTTCCCCAAGGGACAGGACAACGCAAAAAGGTGTTATTGGTGGACGATCTTCGCAGCATCAAGCGCAGCATCGTTCAAATGAACAACCCTCAAGACCAGATGTGCTTAGCCCGTGCCATCGTGATGGGACAAACGTATGCCGACAAGAACGACACAGCAGAATGGAAAAGAGCCTGGCAAACTATTCGACGATCGCACCGGGCCAAACAACGAAGAGAAACAGAACTCCTGTTACAGCAAGCGGGGCTATCCAAAGACACATCCTGCGGCATTTCTGAAATGCAAAAATTACAAGACGTCTTGGCTCCACGCTACACCTTGAATGTGCACTCTCAAGAAGTGATCGGACCTCTGTAGTTTCGAGGCATAAATTTCAAAGACGGAAAATACATTCACGTCTATCATCACGATGAACATTTCGATGCCATCACCAGTATCACTGCATTTCTGGGATACGGTTATTACTGTGAGAAATGTGACTATGGCTATAACAATCGAGAGCAACACAAGCATTGTGCATCGAAATACTCAGGATGTTTAGCCTCTAAACCCTGTCTGGACGAAGGACAAGAACGAGTGCATTGCCCAGCTTGTCAGCGCACGTTTGTCAGTCCAACCTGTTACCAACAACATCTGAAGACGCAAGGTTAACAGCACGAAAGTGCTTGCCAACTCCTGAGATTGTACCCTACTTGTGGACAAGGCATACGTACCAATAATGCCAAGGCTCACGTCTGTTCAGGAACGAAACGATGTCACATTTGTCGCCAAATCGTGGACTTGGAACACCAATGCTACATTCAAAAATACCAACCCCAACAGGAAGAAGATGACCACAAGAAGAAAGGGAATTTCATCTTTTTCGATTTCGAATGCATGCAAGAGACTGGCATTCACATTCCTAATTTCTGTGTGGCTCACCGAGCGTGCGAGAAGTGCATCCAAGAGCCTATCTTTACTCATTGCCCTCACTGCAGCAAGATTCCTGGAGGACGTGAAAAAATCTTTCGGGGACCGAATACGCTGACCGATTTTGCTCAATGGATCTTAGAACCTATCGACGAAACGTGGAGCCAAGAAGACATCGAACGTTACGGAGATTGTCATCGCCATGCCACTGTGATGGCTCACAATTTCTCGGGATACGATGGGCAATTTCTCCTCAGATACTATACCAAACAAAGTACCGAACGTCCTAAAGTGATTTTGAACGGAGCCAAACTTATCTACATGCAAGTGGGTCAAGTGCTGTTTAAAGATTCGGTGAGTTACTTGGCCATGCCTTTGAGCCGAATGCCTAAAGCGTTTGGAATGACAGAAATGTCCAAAGGCTATTTTCCACACTTTTTAAATACCGAAACCTATCAACACGCCGTTCTACCCCATTTGCCTGAGGCTCACGACTACGACCCCGACAACATGCGTACCGAACAACGAGAAGCTTTCTAGGCATGGTACCAGACTCACGCCTCGGACCCCTTCGACTTTCAGGAAGAAATATTAAAATATTGTCGTTCCGACGTGGACATTTTACGGCGTTGCTGTGGAAAATTTCGAGAATTGTTCATGGAACACGGAGGGATCGATCCTTTGAAAGAAGCTTGCACCATTGCCAAATCGTGTTCCTTAGTGTACCGCCAACGATTCATGCCCGAAAATACCCTAGCTGTCATCAGTCCTCAAACTACCAATTTTGTCAAAGGTCAATATTCGGTCAAAGCCCTACGCTGGCTACATTACTTGTGCGACAAGAAGACAAATAGATCCAACATGCTCGCAACGTAGGAGGCGAAAAAGCCATCGGAAGGTATTCAGTGGATGGCTGGGACTTAGAAAACCCCAAGATTGTGTACGAGTTTAACGGGTGCTTATTTCACGGATGTCCTATCTGCTACCCTAACGTAACACTAAAAATCAGTTTTTACAACGGACCATGGAAGACTTGTACCACGCCACTTGTCAGCGACGCTTGAAGTTAGAAGAGCAAGGATACCAAGTGGTAGAAATGTGGGAACACGAGTACGATCAGCGATTGAAAACCGATCCCGAGTTTAAGTGCATCATGGAAAGTTACAAGCTGGTGGACCCACTGAACCCGCGGGACAGTTTGTACGGAGGACGGACGAATGACACCTGTTTGCTGTACCAATCCGACGAAGAGAAAGGAGAAGAAATCAAATACTTAGTCGTGTGTTCACTGTATCAGTACGTGTGCAAATATTGTCACTTTCCCGCAGGGCACCCGCACATCCACCTGGACAACATTCGCCAATACGAAGGATTGATCAATTGTAAAGTTTTACCTCCCACGTACTTGCACCATCCCGTTTTACCTCACCATTGCCAAGGAAAACTGATGTTTCCCTTGTGCCGTACTTGTGCCGAAACGTGTAACCAAGACCGACCTTGTCAGCACACCCAGGAAGAACGCGCCTTGACGGGAACGTGGGTCAGCGTGGAATTGTTTAAAGCTCTGGACCTGGGATATCAACTGTTAGAAGTGTACGAAATTTACCACTTTCCCAAGACAGAAATATACCACAAGGGCGACGAGACTCAAAAAGGCATTTTTGCAGACTACGTGAATGCCTTTTTGAAACAGAAACAAGAAGCCAGTCGTTATCCTTCCTGGTGCCACATTCCCGAAGACCAAAAGAAATTCAAAGAGAAATACTGGGAGCAGGAATGCATCATTTTAAACCACATCGAGAAAAACGAAGGAAGGTGATCGTTTGCCAAAGTGATGTTAAATTGCTTGTGGGGGTAAAATGGCACAACGACCGTGTTTACCCAAGACGGAGTATTTGACAGAACCTTCTCGCTACTTCCAGATGATTCACGACAAAACTAAATACATGAAACACGTGGACGTCCTTCGTGAGGACTTGATCTTAGTCAATTATGAAGAAGAACTGGACTTTGTAGAAGCCGACGAATTTGGAAATGTCATCATTGCGGCTTACGTGACAGCTCATGCTCTCTTAAAACTGTACGAAGCTTTAGAACTGTTAGGAGATCGTGTGCTGTATTTTGACACGGACAGTTGCATCTACATCGATCGTCTGGGTCAACCTCACCCTGTCATCGAAGGAGATCGTTTAGGAGCCTGGACGGACGAGCATCCCGACGACAAGATTCTAAATTTTGCAAGTGGCGGTCCCAAAAATTACGGCTACGAATACCGAGACCCACAAGGAGAAGTGCACACCGAGTGTAAAGTGAAAGGATTGACTCTCAATTATCGCACCAGTCGACTGGTGAATTTTGGAGTATTGAAAGAAGCCTTGCAGTCTGGACAGGATGGAAATTTTAAAGTGACCACCCACGAACCGCACAAGATTGTACGTTTACCCACACACCAAATCGATAGCCGGCCCTTGGAAAAAGTCTATCAAATCGTGTACCAGAAGCGAGTTCGGCTTCCCAACCACTTCATTTTACTGTACGGTTACGCCGATATTGGTCAGCATATAAAAAAGGACCACGTTCAAGACCGATAGTTCATTGTGACTACCATTGCGAAGCGAGAAAGATGAATTCTTTCACACAGCAAGTATCAAGCAAGAGCAAACTCGAGTGCGATGCTGTGCCTTGCGATGGTAGAGATGCCGTACGCTATGACCTTAGCGATTCAGTACCACATCATGGGAACTTTGTTATAACTACTACTACCATACCAACCATGGAAAGTGATGCTGTGCTTTGTCAAACCTGACGAATGCGAAAGCGATGCTACTCGTTATTGTGGACACTTTACTGGTTTTCATGGTGGATGTCATCCTTATGAAACCATGCGGCTCCCACCCTACGGATGTCATCCCAAACTGAGCACACTCCTGCATATTTCACCGTACCCTCATCGAAATGAACCTGTGAAAGACGAATATTCGTCCCCTTTGCGTTTGCCTGAATACTGCGATTTTGAAAGTCGGATCCAAACCTTCCGAGGAAAATGGCCAAAATGTCTGGGAGGACCTACCCCCGAAGAATTAGCTAGAGCCGGATTTATCTACTTGGGCGAAGGGGATAAAGTCAAGCGCTTCAGTTGTGGTGTGTCACTTCAAGAGTGGGAGAAGAAAGATTGCGTTTACCTGGAACATGCTCGATGGTCTCCATATTGTCACTACCTACCTTTAGTGGGACCTCGTCATTGAAGTGGGCATACCATGTCGTGTAAGAAACCAGCTGCTTGGCTAGGAGTTAAACGTTGGACAACCCCTAGACAAGTATTTAAACCCCATCTAAAAAATAATCTTCAAACATTACCAAACGAATTGCAAGAGAAGATCTACAAGGACATTTGGCTGGGACTTGCCAGAGCAAAATCTCAATGGGTAACTGTAGAACTTTTATGTCGAGAAATTCACAAGAGGAAATTGACAAAAGTCAACAAACAAGTCAGATTTCTCTGGATCAAATGTGCGTTCATCCGAATATTCCGCTTTAGACCATTTACATTTGAAGATTTTATTGACATTCTTGACCGTTTCCTGGAATGGCAGTGGTCAGAAATTGCTCACTACGTTCGTTACTTTCGCTCTAGGAGAAGTGTTTGACTGACATAGTCATGGATACTTTACAAGAGAACATTCGTAGTTTGCCTGTGGAGATGAGAGAACGCATTTACCGCGAGTTGGTCAAAATACAAGTGAAACGCAATCTCAGAATCATTTCTCCATTTTTAAACTATGATCTTTTCCAAAGCAAGCGAAGACTGATTATGGGAGGACACTACTTCAGTCACAAATATAAACGAGGCTATTGGCCACGACCCAGTGATTCCTGATTCTTATTACCTTACACCTAAAAGGGTATAAAAACGCACTACCATGCCACGACCTTTATCATTCGTAATACAACAGATTCCGTGGAAGGAAAATCAATGACACTATTCAAACGGTGGAGGATTACCAACACCTATTACGAGAACTGTGTCCATTGAATTGGGGTCGACGTGTAGTGTGTGTCTTAGTGACTTGCTTTCTGGGATTTTGTTTACCAGACGATTCCTTGTGGACTCTTTACGAACAGCACATACCACTCAAAACATGAAAGTGGTCCCTTTAAATGTACACGTGACACTCGCTTTGTTCAAAGCGTTGCGATTTCATCTCAATACGTCTCAACCTCTACTACATGAAGAAAACATTCGTAAAACATTAATGACTTTGGATGCTTAAGACGATGCGCACCTTGTTGGTTAAACGAATACTAGAAAGATGCACATGATAGTAACATCTACGTTGGGACACAAGTGGTAGCTGACCAGATTTAAACAATGTGCGTGACTGATAAAAAGAAAAGCACGAACTTTGTCCTATTTGATCGTTTGTTTCTTGTTTTAGCATTTTCTTAAAAATGGACATTAATTGTAGTATGAAAAATGTCAATCTTTTATGAAATGCATATACGTTGTACACGTTTTTTTGAAGGCATGAACTCTATTCTGTCTGTGAGTTTTTCTTTGAAATATCTCTGTCTTGTTTCTGTGTCTTTCTATTTTCTGTGACTTGGAAGTTGACATCCCTTCGATTCAAAACCACCCACCAAAGAAAAAGTCGCAAGAAAGACATCTGCTGTCATCAAGAGAGAAGATACTGTGCTGTTAGGACATGTACGTACTCCAGAAAATCACGTGCTTAGCAGCGATGTCTCATTCTCTCTCACTTCTACTTTGTCTTTGACCACGATGCCAACCAACCCTGATTTAACATTCATGTTTCCTAATTTAATATTTAAACAAAAATGCTAAACCCTTTCTTAACGAACTTCTCCTTCTTCGACAGCAGCGACGATATTCCTTGCTCTTACCACTGATTCTACTGCTACAAAAGTGATCTCTAGTAAGACCAAAGTAAAAGACAGAGCAGGGGTATTTCAAAGTGTATTGGATTTATCTAAACAAGAACTATCACACTCCTATATTCTACTTCTGTTTATGATAATGGTTTGGGATCCTTCACATTTTCTAAAGTCGAAATGCCTACAAACCGTATAAAGTTATGTGACTTTAGTATTATGACACTTGCACAGGCTCTATACTTTACCAGTGTCACGAAAAGCTTCTGTTCAAGTTATGCCACTTTTCAAAACTACACACACAATTGCAACTTGACCTGAAAATTTGTACTTCTTTATTTGTGGATATCCCACAGACCCGTCCCAGCATATAGAACTGATTAAGAACTTTAGGAATATTCCCTCATTTTTTATATAGAAATACCAAAGCTTTGATGTGTATTATCCCTGTTCACCCATTATTAGTGTTTATGCATGTTCCCTGAAGACACAAGCAATTTTGAACAAATAATTTTGAATTGAGGTTTCTCTCTGTTTATACATTTTTTTTAAAGTTGTTGGTGTATGGCAGATTACATCAACATACCTTCTCAAAGGGAGAAGCATTTCTATCCATGGCATTGCCTTTGATCAATTAGGTTTTGCTGGTTAGTCATCGTTCATCTTTAATTCTATTTTTTAATGCATTTCTTTTTATAGAAGATGTAAGGCTTTCTATTGTTGTAATGGTATTTATATTTTTTAGTCTGTTGCTAAAAATATCTATAGCAAAGTGCTTAAGTTTATTCATTTTTTTTTTTCAAACCCTACAAAAGAATAGTTTTTTGTCTTGAAAGAGGATTGAAACTCTAAGTGACGCGGACGTGAAGGAAAACTCCTCGTTTGTTACTGCAGTTAGCTGTTATTGTGTTGATTCTAATCATGCTTGCCTTATATCTTTGTGTTTTATAGGTCATATTTCTCCTGATGTAAATACATGCATGAAAAGTCAAACAGCTTGGGTCATTATCCTTAAGGTTCACTGAACTTTAGCTTCTTTACTTCATACAAACCCTAGATTCACAAATTTGAAGAAAAAAATAAACAAAAAATAGTAAAACTAACGCAAGAACAATCGTACCCTGGGCGATCCCACGGAAATTATGTCAATTTTTATGGTCAAATACATCACAACATATTTGGATGAACTGTTCTGTGAGAACTTTACTTCCACGTTATCAAAAAAGGAGGAATTTTTAGTTGCCTACATCTTCAGTTCACTCTTGTGATATTTAATAATGGTATATTTTTTCACGTGGATGTGATTATCTAAGTGGAATGTGTGTTTCTTTGAATCTTTCTTAAGGAAAATATACCGTAAAAAACAAACGTAAGTGTCGTGATATTTTTTAGAGTAGGAATCTCTCTCTCTCTCTCTCTCTCTCTCTCTCTCTCTCTCTCTCTCTCTCTCTCTCTCCAATCATTTCTCAATATTTGTGATCAGTAGTCACCATGATTATGTGAACTCTTCCGTTTGTCATGTCATTTTTTTCAAAAACTTACACACTTACAAATTGTAAATCAGTCAATCGTTGGATGAAATAAAATCTTGAGTTGACGAGCTTGTAAAATTCAGGTATCTTAGCTTTATCCTTATTTTGGCACTGCAATGTGTCACGGAAATTGTTTTCTAGCATTAGATTTACCGTTTTTCAGAAAGGAAACAAACGCACGACTTTTTCAAGAAAGACGCGAGTGACATTGCACTGTATAACCCCGCCTATGGTTAACTCTGAATTCTAAAACTAAAACATGCATTCAGAAAAAAATGTAACAATGTTTGACCTATTTTCTCTCAGTTTAAATTGTCGATAGAACAAGGCTCGTTTTGGTGGTGCTTTATTATTACTATTTTTTTTCCTGCCCTTAGATTTGAGAAAACTTTGCAAAATTGTTGGTAGCGTATGAAACACACGACATCTCTTAAATGTGGGATCTATAGCAAAATGTTAAGCAGTCAGTCGACAATAAATATCACACTACCTTTTTATGATATTGATAAAATGAATGAAAACAATGAACATTTTTCACATAGACTGTATGGTTGTCTTCATTACCTTTGTCCTATAATACCGCGAAAAATAACAGAACCAAAAATGGTGTGCTTCTTTTCTGTGTCTTTTTTCTTTACCATTCTTTCTTTCTGTAATGCTAATTCTGTCTGCCCATCTCTCAAAACACTAGTCTCCAGACTTACTGTCACCCAATGCAATAACACCCGTGTGCGTGCGTGCGTGCGTACGTGTGTGTGTGTGTGTGTGTGTGTGTGTGTGTGTGTTAGCTTTCGCTTACACACATCGTTTGCACAAATATTTAATAAGCAAAGAAATAGCAACCATTGACATAAACCATTTAATTTCACCGTGTAGATGTATGTAATCGTTCTCAACTTTTCTGCAAGTCACTTTTGGGGCTACTAGATTGTAAAAAATAATCTTCATGAGGTACCAAACGAATTTCTTTCTTCGTTGGTCTTGTTGGTTCTTTCATTCTATCAGATTACCACCGTTTTTTCTCTCTCAGTCTCTTAGTCTCACTCTGTATTAAAGACTGTAATGCAAATGGTATTGGATATGAGACAATCATTTCTTCAAGATCGCTAGTACAAACTTCTACCAACACATTTTGAAAAGTATTGTGTGACACGGATCGTCGTTGTCGCTTGGTGTCTGGTTGGAAACGTGTGATCGTTTCATCTTGATTATAAACTTTGACTCAGTTTTACAAACTACTTGAACTCTTTACATCTCACGGTGTCGGTGTAAGCCATCGTTCTCAGTTTTCTTGAAGTGTGTTTTTGCGTCTCTAAAATGGCACAATAAAATTTCAAGGGACGAACGAATTTATTTTGGGCTGAATCAGGACTCTCTTGGTTTTGTGATAGAAGTGGAGAACATTGATTAAGGCTCGCTCATGTCGTCTTCGAATGGATTAGAACTAACACCTCAGCTCCTCTGTGTGTGTGTGTGTGTGTGTGTGTGTGTGTGTGTGTGTGTGTGTGTGTGTGTGTGTGTGTGTGTGTGTGTGTGTGTGTGTGTGTGTTTGTGTGTGTGTGTGTGTGTGTGTGTGTTTGCGTTTGCGTACGTTTGTGTGGATAGTAGATATGGGTGTCTTTTTCTTCTCTTCCCGCTTGTGTGAATAGTATAGTGTGTGTTATGTGCGTTCGCGTTCATTTGTGTGGATTGTAAGTATGGTGTGTTTTTGTGCGTTCCCGTACGTTTGTGTGGATAGTAGATATGGGTGTGTTTTTCTTCTCTTTCCGTTTGTGTGAATAATATAGTGTGTGTTATATGCGTTCGCCTAGCGTTTGTGTGGATAGTAGATAATGTGGTGTTTTATGCGTTCGCGTAGCGTTTGTGTGGCTAGTAAGTATGGTGTGTTTTATGCGTTCCCGTACGTTGGTGTGGATAGTAAGTATGGTGTGTTTTTTCTTTTCTTCCTTTCTGTGTGGATAGTATAAGGTGTGTTTGTTTGCGTTCGCATTCGTTGGTGTGGATAGTCTATGGGTATGTTTTATGCATTCGCATTCGTTGGTTTGGATAGTATATATGAGTATGTTTTATGCGTTCTCATTCGTTGGTGTGAATAGTAAGTATGGTGTGTTTTATGCGTTCCCATACGTTGGTGTGGATAGTAAGTATGGGTATGTTTTATGCGTTCCCGTACGTTGGTGTTGATAGTAAGTATGGTGTGCTTTTTCTTTTCTTCCTTTCTGTGTGGATAGTATAAGGTGTGTTTGTGTGCGTTCGCGTACGTTTGTGTGGATAGTAGATATGTCTGTTTTATGCATTTGTATACGTTGGTGTGGATAGTCTATGGGTGTGTTTTATGCATTCGCATTCGTTGGTGTGGGACCGCTCCGGTGGCCTAGTGGTTAGAGCGTCCGCCTCGGATGCGGGAGGTTGTGGGTTCGATCTCCGGCCGAGTCATACCAAAGACTTACAAAAATGGTACTAACAGCTTCCTCGCTTGGCGCTCAGCATTAAGAGGTTAATGTTAGGACTGATCGGCCTGGTGTCACGATAATGTGACTGGGTGGGACATCATGCCACATGACTGCGGCATAATGCCCCAGTGCTAGACATCACTATAAACTGCCACACTGCAGACATCGTAGCGATATGACTGAAAAATTGTTAAAGTTACGTTAAAAATCCAAATCACAATCACAATCGTTGGTGTGGATAGTATATATGGGTATCTTGTATGCATTCTCATTCGTTGGTGTGAATAGTAAGTATGGTGTGTTTTATGCATTCTCGTTCTTTGGTGTGGATAAGAGATATTGGGATTTTTTTTCTTTCTCCCTTTCTTTTGTGTGTGTATTAGTCTTTGTCCCTATAAAACTCCCTTTATCCATATCAAACTCATTTCACCTACCTACAGTATCGCGTATTCAGGTCAGCCAGTTCAGTGACGTCACACAGTATCTCGTATTCAGGTCAACCAGTTCAGTGACGTCACTGAAGCTAGAAATTTTGAGGCTATAAATATAGACTTGGATTTTCCACAGGTTGTAGCTATAAATACATACAAGGGTTTTTAAACAGGAATTTACAAAAACTTGTAGCTAAATATAGACCCTACCTATTCCATTCCTCTTGTCGCTATACAGGCCCAATATTTTTTGTCGCTAGACAGGCCCAATATTTTTTGTCGCTAGACAGGCCCAATATTTCCCCATGTTAAATTCCCCTTGTTTGTAGGGTACAAAGTAGGTCCCATGAGGCTATAAATCTTGAGGCTATAGTGAAAAGGACCAAATTTAACATAGAAGTCTACGTGAGGCTATAAATCTTGAGGCTACGGTACAACCCTCTAAATTTAACACAGAGGTCTACGTGACGCTATAAATCTTGTCCGTCTATAGTCCCACCCAAGTTAAAATTCCCATGTTAAATTCCCATTGTCGCCAGGGTACAACCCCCTAAATTTAACATAGAGGTCTACGTGACGCTATAAATTTTGGGGCTACGGTACAACCCCCTAAATTTAACATAGAGGTCTAGGTGGGGTATAAATTTTGGGGCAACGGTACAACCCCCTAAATTTAACATTACGGTCTACGTGTCTCTATATCGTCCCACTATACTACTGCCGCGACATATATTTATTGCGTTTCAAAATGCTGATCGAGTAAATTCACAAACACGCAGTATAATGATATTTGACCAGTTTGGTGTTTCTGAAGTTTCCCTTGAGAATAAATGGATATCAAGAACCCTCCGAGGACATATTATTGAATTTTGAACTCAATCATATTGCACGTGCATATCATCGTTTGATGTCATTCATGGGGCGTGATCAAAATGTTGATTCTGGTTTACAAATATCACAGTTAGATTTTACAACGCTGTATCTGATCTACTATTTTTCGCTGGAACATTTAGATTTGCTTAGGCAATCCGTCGTTAACATACATTTTCGAGCTCGTGTAAACAAAGATGCCATTGCTATTCCCAATTACAGAGCAATCGCGGTTATATTATCCGATAAAACAATGTTGCTTGAAAGTGGTGGTGGACGAATGAGAGTCACTGACGCCCCAGTAGAAAACATGTAAGTGTTTTCTAAACATGTAATTAGATCGTTCATGATATTATAATGTCATATCATCACTGTAACGGGGGACTTTAAAATATTAAAGCCTCTTTAATTGATTTGGCACTCTTTAACTAGATAATGACCTCCCACGCTGTTATTGCCCAGTGTGCACGGATAGATGGAACGTTAACAGATAGCTGAGCAAGGTTATTGAAAGAAATAAACAACTACGAGCCCCCTTTTCCAATAAATAAAAATATATTTAATCAGTTAATGCATAACCAAAATTTCACTTTTCAGTCCAACAGATTTACATTGATAGAATTTAGTCGCAGTGTTCAGTTTACATCATGTTACGAGTTGTGAATTTAGAGAGTACAATTCCACGCTTGACAGCATCACCTGACGTCTGTCTCCTCTTGTCCTTGTTTTTCCACGTCTAATGCGTGCTCTTTGGTCCCCATTCTGACCCTGACCTCTCTTAGATGCGGATTTTCCCTCTGACTCATCGGATTTTCCTTTTACTTCTCTTCTCCTTTCTTTTCGAGGGTACAAACTGTTTCCTTAATGCTGTTTCTTTCCACACAAACCGTGCGTCCTAGCACTATAGCCTGTCTTCCTTTTTAAGACAGCTATCTGGCCTCTTTACGAGAGAAAACACTATTCTCAAGTTTCCCAAGGAGTTGGACCTTTTGTCTTCTCACAAGGCAAGAGTCGAACTAAAGAATTCTGAGCAAGTTGGTGCCCTAAAATCAGTCTCCCAAAGTGTACGCCTTAATTTTTACTGACCATTCAGAAGTAACTGTTCCTAAAATTCTGCCCAAATAATCACGTCTTTCATCAGATTTCACCAGCCTAAAATATGCTGCAATTAGCTTTCCTTTGAAGATCAATTATTTGACATAAAGTCCTCTTCCGACTGATACGGTTTGTAATTCTATGTTCGCTGTGTCACTATACCGTTACGATGACTCGGTCAGTTCTACTGAAGCTTGAACGTAGACCCTTTTATGTTTCAGAGATGAAATAAGTGAAATATCAGTGAACTTTCTCAAGACCTTTCTGGCTTGACTATGCTAAGTTCAAAGCACAATTTATTCAACCTTAAGTTTCAATAAGTCTTCAAAATTCGCCACATTACAATCACGTTAATGTTACTCTGACTCCTGGTCAGATCAAAACACTTTCGTTGGCGTCCAAAAATAACCGTGGAACATCAATAACACTCAAACACGGACAACTCGCAAGTGGTCCGAATAAACTATCGCTGACAGAACGTCGACTCAAGCACTTCAGTGACGCTAAAAAATCAAAGACTGGCGTACGACTTGATCTGTCTGCGAGTGCTATCAACGATGTTGTTAAAACCGGTGGAATATTTCCACTTCTTACAGCTATACCAGCGTTGATAGCCGCACCCGCGGTTGCAAAAGCTGCTGCACTCGACGCAGTTGGAACTGCCGCTGGAATTGCATTAAGGAAAGCAACATGAAAAGGAATAAAAACTTCCAAAAAAAAGGACGATCCGTTCACTGATTGGGTCTAAGACTGCCAGGAACTCTTTGTTCATGGTACGGAAAAGGTCTGAGACTTCCTGGGACACTTCGTTAAACGCAAAGGGTCCCCTCCACATGTCCAATTTTGATTTACTTGATGCTGCTGAGAGATTAAATATCAAAAATTTCAGAGGTGTTTTTATGCGAGATCAATTACCAAAACAACCAAATCGTGTTGAGACCGGTATCATTAATCTCTATAGAAGTTCTGGTCCAGGTACTCAGTGGGTTGCATATACTATTGATCCACGTGGAATTGTTTATTTCGATTCGTATGGACTGACACCAATGAATGAATTTTTTAAATATGTCGACAACGGTGACAAAGTCACTGTCAACACTTCTGTATGGTATTCAACATTACCAACACAAAAAATAACCGATCCACCAATATGTGGCCGTGAATCACTTGCGATCCTCGATGCTATTTCAAAATCAGCGATTTCATCGCCAACGACGCCGCCTCATAAAGTTGTAAGTGATTATACGAGTTCTGTTTTAAATAATCGCTAATCGTATAATGGTTGATATTTATGGAAGATCGCCTATCAAAGACAAGAAGAAAGATGATATCGATTTGTCGAAATTCGCTACAATAGATGTACTCGCCGATCTTATCGATTTATCAGGTGGTGACAGAGATGAAGTTGTCGTTTTTCAAGATCGATACGGTGCTTTAAAGACGAGTGATATTAGGTGGATCGACATAATTCGCAGAGTTCTCGGTGCTACCACAGATAATATTCCAGTACTTACTGACGGTGGTAGAATCAGAGACTCAAATGTATCAATCGCAACTATCAGAAATGAAATTACGAGAAGTGTTGCTGATCGTTTACGATCCACCGGTGATACAGTGACAGATAAACTCAACATGAACGGAAACAAAATAGTTGTTTTAAGAGAACCAACATCCGCCGAAGATGCCGCAACAAAGAAATATGTGGACGATAAAGATACGTCCATCAATGACAAATTAAATACTCGTAGAAATTTTCAAAAACTTAATAAAATCGCAGATGATTTCTTTGGAAGTCCAATGGTTGTCAATACAAAACTCTCTGAAATTAACACAAAACTAGGAGATGTTATTAGTGGAATTCCTAATATCACTCAAAAAGCTAATCTGATTAAAATTCCTCACGCAGCGACTAATGTCGCCGTCAAAAATATTGTATACACAGTATCATCAGCATCATCAACATGGTCACGGCAAAGTAACGCCGTCAAACATACCGCGGAAGTCATTGGTGTGTATAGGCTGTCTGTGTTCAGCGCTGCAAAATTCAGGATATTTACCATGTACCCATGGCGTCATTCGACTAATAATTTTTCTGGAACCGTGTCTATTGTATTAAATAAAGATGCCTAAGAAATATTTATACTGGAACCATCTGATAAAAAAAAATAACCTCAGCATCTTACTGGTGGTGTCTGGAATTTGTCGCTGAAACACCTCAATTGATTACTTAATTTAATAACAACATCATTGTATATATGAGTTTACCAATATCGATGGCTTTGCCATTGTCGATGACAAAGTCATTGACGTCAGATCTGAACATCGTAAACAAATTCAGATACGAGCAAGCGTGTTTGTTGCAGACCCAACTAAAAAACATCATTGACGAGTACACAATAAAAATAAAAATATACCGTAGACGTATCGTTGTTACTGATATAATTGTTTATTATGCATCTGCGATCGTCGCTGGAACAGTAACTATAATTGGATCATTATCAGCCACATATATAATAGCGCCAGCGGCGCTGCCAGTGCTGGGAATTTCCGTTGCAGTTATAGCCATTATTGCTGGTATTCTTAATATAATTGCAAAAAAAGATATCTACGTGTGTGGCTGACAAATTACATGGATATCAAATATTGTTATCGGCGGCAACACACGCACACGCCAAATTATCATTACTGATATCATCAGGTCTCAATGATGGAGTAATATCAGATCAGGAATTCGCAGAAATGGTTAAGGTTTACTATGACGATGGCAGAGTCATTGACAAAGTCAATTTACTTCCTGATTTAAAATCAAGTAAATAATAATAACAATGACTTCGTCATCGACGCCGCAAGAACTCCTCCAACAAATCGTCGCTAATAAAACACCGTCAACCACGACAATGATATCAACGAGTTCAACTAATCCTGAATTCGATATTGTTTTTCCAACGGCGATTCCAGCGAAAGAAATAGCACTAGCACAATTGCCAGTATATCATTAGGTGGATTATCCGCAAATAACTCATTAGTTTTTTCTTATAAAAATAAATCTGATGAACACCAGATTGTCAAGTTGTAGGTATTCCCACGGGCAGTTATCAAATAAAACAGATCAACGATGAATTTCAACGCAGGATTAAATCTATAACAGGAAAAGAATCTAAAATCGCTATTACGGTTCACGAACCAACATTATCAGCTGAGATAGAAATATCAACACCTGACTACGCCGTAGATATATATCAATCATCGATCAGAACTGTATTAGGGTGGCCAGAAGTAGCACCTGTTTATGAGGGACCTCCAGAACCTAAACGAGTTGATTTTACCACAGATAAAAGAATATTCTTAAAATATCCAAAATATCGAAGAGAATATCCATGGAATTATATGACTGGAGAAAAATTCTATTTTATTGCGTCTGATGGCACAAAACTTCATAGATATTAAGAACCATATATCACTATGATGATAATAAAAAAAACCACTTATCGACGAAAAATTTATTAAATCATTTTCCAACGTAATTAAATCCGAACATGAACAAGCAAACAACAAACTACGAAATTTATTTTCCAGTGTCGCATAATATTACAACGATGATATAAAGCAAGAGATCATCGCAACGATACAACATCTAAACCAGGTTGCATCGGACCTCAAATATATCAATAAAATTTTCATTGAAATAGTAATCGTCGACGGTGATGAATTCGTTGATTCTGAATCCCCCTATACAACGACACTTAAACGATTGTTTTTCAGACATTACGCGATAACAGAAAAACAATTACCAACATTTAAACTTCCAGGATTTAACGACGATGAACTGAAAAAATCAGTTAACGATATAATCGATGAAAATTTTCCTAAAGTCGTCGAATCATGGAGAAAAATATCCCCACCGGCAATTATTCTCAGACATGACAATGATCCATACCGCGGTGGTCGTCATGTATCACCGGGCATCGTCAACATCACGTCAACGGTCGCAGTTAATTTGGTGTGTGATGCTATTGATGGAAGTTATCTCGTAGACGTTGAAAAATCCACCCTGGCACAACAGGATATATTTTATATTCATTTACCCCCGAAGTACCCCCGGGTTTTTTAATTGTATCAGTACCCATTAATCCGGTTTATTTGCGATGTCATAATCAACTGTTGTCACGGATTCATTTTAGACTTACTGACCAGGCCGGACACTTGCTTGACCTACGTCAGGAAGTTCTGGCAATAAGTTTGTATGTGAGATCGTGAGTTCGTAGAACTCCAAGATTGTCAACAAATTAAAATTACACGAATAAATATAATCAATGACGAAATCATCGGGAATAATTGCAGAGATTAAAAACTAACCCTCGCACAACAATCAATGGTGTGTTATTATTGTCTAAACAAAATTCGTAAAAAGATTATCGATGACGTCATCGATATGGTAAAAAATTCTGAATTAATGGAGAATAATCAAAAAAATAAATCTGAATCTGAATTTGAATCAGAATCTAAATCTGGATCTGAATTTGAATCAGAATCTGAATCAGAATAAATATTATAATCATGAATCAGAATCTGAATCTGCATCAGAATCACCAACGACAACAACGACAAAATCACAATCGCTGGCGGGTATTTATCCCAGCGATGATTTTTTTTTTATCCCGAATAATTTTTGAAACGCAGAGGGGTAAAATGGGGGTCGGTTATCTAATTGGTTCCCTAAATGACTTTTAAAAATGATGCCGTCGAAACGATTTTGGATTAAAAAAAATGATTAAAAAATAGTCAAAATCCGTCGAAATCCGTCGAAAATCGTTTCGACGGCAACATTTTTCAAAATCATTTAGAGAAGAAATTAGATAACCGACCCCCATTTTACCCCTCTGCGTTTAAAAAATTAGTCAGGAAAAACGACCAAAATCGTCTAAAAAAACGAACAAAATCAAACAAAATCGACTAAAAAACCATCAGAAACGACTAAAAAATGAAGAATTTCATCGATGGTCAGTAACAGTAAAAAATTTATAATATAATTTCATTTTGTTGTTGTTGTTCATGACAGATCTATATCACACTGAGAGTTTCATCGACGTCGTTCATTACAACTAAAATAATCTGTGTAAATATATTATAATCAGAATAAAAATAAATAAATAAAAAAAATAGCAAAAGAGAGTACCTGACAAGCAAGTTGAATGACGTCGGATAAATATCGTCGCTGTAATTGTTATATTTGTTTCTCACTGTAATTTTCTTCCTCATTGCAATTATTGGATCGCTAAGCGCGATAGGGGTAATAAAAACACCCCATCGGCGAACCCCGGGTGTTTTGAGGTTCAGGGGTGCCAGGCGAGTTACACCTGGAATTAGTTGGGCTTTTTTTACAATCTTACAATCACCCGTACACAAGAATATCTCATCATCAACTTCCCGCAGGTGACCCCCAGTTATAATAGCATCTGTCGCCGAATGCAAGATAATACATCTTTTATTTCAATTTCCAGACACACTTCATAAAACATACTGTATAAAATATATGTATTCGAGAATCGTATATACATTTTCTGCACAATGTCATTCGCGAGATTATAAAATACATGTAGGTCTGTATATACAACTATGCTACCTGTCTTTACAGGTAAAAGCTAAAAATGACTTACCTGTATTTTGTCCTGTTGTGAGAAACAGTAAAAAAAATCTCGGCACAGTCATATAATATTACGCACTTGCAAGCGGGGTAACAACTTAATTACTCTAGAGGAGAAGTCGTTGCTTGACGGAGTTATCTCCCTTCGTCACCTAATACTCTAGGAACATAGCAAAATGATATTTTCTGTTTATATTTTCTCGAATACGCCGATTTGTATATTTTATCCGCGACACGTTGTACTGAAGAAATGCAAATATCAAAATATTTTCCAGCTGAATTCATTGATTGAAATGTTATTTCTTCGCCAGTCTCCGTGTTCACAGATTTAACAATTTTCGGAAACTTATTATATTTCCCAGTATCTCCACGTGCAGAATTCTGACTCTGTGTAATAGCTTGCAAATTCGATAAAGAATTATCAATTTTATTGCCATTGATGTGATCGATCACAAATCCGTCTTTGATCAGTCCATGAAAACATTCATACACGAATCTATGCGAGTAATATCTTTCTTTTTCAACAGTAAATCTGAAATTACCAGCATTATCAACAGAACCAACTGTTTTTTTAGTCGACAGCTCCTCATTACACCATCACGAGTTGCTTCATAATTGGTCATGGTGGGACGTTTCACAAATTCATTTTGCTCCATTTGTAGAATAATATTATTTGTCTAAATTGTTATTTTGAAAATCTGGCGAGATAGTCTTCGGCGGTTTTTATGGGAGACTCAACACTTTTTTTATCATAATATCGTTTCAGCTTTCTGTTTTTTTTACCACCACATTGCACACACAACTGCGTTTTTCCTCTGACCTCAACACCACATTTCAAACATGGTTTTGGTCCTACATTTCCACGTCGAAAACTTTGCATATGGTAACCACAGAATTCCTTTGCGCATGCGCGGTTACACGGAGTTGTAAATCCTATCATTAACAATTGCATTGATTCTTTGCTTGCATCATAATATATATATAATTAAAGTTTAATTAAACACATATTTGCCTTAATTATAATATGGAGGAATTCACGAGATTATCCGCAATTAAACCTTCTAGAGCTAGATTTGATCTTGACAAACTCAATGACATCGTCATCGGGAAACCAAAATTTAGTTTTTCGATGCAAGATTTGGCGCTGATGAATAAAGATATAACTGATCGTATCATCGAAGCCAAGAAGGAATTTCGCAACGATGGTGCAGTTCATACGTGGTCAACATTCAGAATCATATTGCTGAAAGGTTATATCGATGGTAGAATGAATGAAGAGCGAGGAAGGATAATTATTAACTACCTCGATGATCAGCGATATATTATTCTGATAAAATTTATTATACAGACAGACGACGACGTTTGGATTATCCGTGACAAATGTGACCCTGTCCGCGTGACCGTTGGAAGAAGCATCGTCACGCTGAATAAAAATTCCAAACCAGGAACGCTGACTGGTATTGACAAACCATATTACGAACGAGCGTATCCTGTGACTGCAGTTGTTCATGCGCTATATCCGTTAAATAATAAACCTGACGTCGATGATCTCGCGCCGATGAAACTGTCATCAATGACGACTTTGTCGTTGAATTGTGTAGCTGAGCGAGTTACAGAACATTTCTCAGCAGCGGTACGTGGAAACGGTTTAACAGACCATCGGCGTGAAAAAATAAACACGTGGGCGGAGCGAGTTAAAGATACCGGAGCGCTATCAGCGACGTTGCTGAGTTAGAAAAAATATTAAGATTTCCGATTACGGTGAAGACGCTCACTGGTGAGATTTTATATAAACCGAAATACACAAAAAATGGAGCTCCGATAACAATCATTGATCATAACGCGCATGCATGGACGCCCGCGGTGATGACATTTCCACGAAACAGAGCAGTTAAATTTTACGACGGCGTTATATTTGATCTTATCAACGATATCAGTAAGAGTGACCCTGTATCTGTTTGGTTGTTTCAAAGTTCCGATGATGGAAATTACGATCAGTTTGTGCCTCCTAGCGGAGAAAATTATCGTGCAGAATCACTCCACGAAGAAATGAAAAATCTTGCTCTGAAATACACGAACGGTGATGAAATCACTGTCGAACAATTACCGAATAATTGTTTTACCGTTCCATCAGTTGCTGCTCACTTTGCTCAGGAGAAAAATTCATGGAGATTTACAAGATCGGAATTTCTCGAAGACGTCCAACGTAGTTGCGTCTAATACGGACACGGCGGATTATGGAATACTTGATACGATCACAGCGACGTTATATCAGTTGACATGGTAGCGTGTTATCCTGGAAGTTTTTTTGGATACGGAGAGTATTCTGAATACTTTGAAAGATTTGGTCATCCAGGAGACGAGATGACCAGAGTTCCGATAAATCGACCTTTATCAGATTTTGATCTGACTGGATTCGCCTACGTGGATTCATTTGAATTTGCACGAAATCGCCATCCGATTGTTTATGCGTGGTTTGGAAGACATTTCTCAGAAAAACACTGGGCTCCTATTGTGTTGTTACGATACACTCTTGATGTAAAAAGTTTGATATCGTTGAAAGTAAGTGGCGCGATAATATCGTATCGTCCGCAGAAACAAGTTTGGTTGCCAGAACCAGATAAATTCGATGTAGAAAGTGATGTCAGAGAAAAATTTCCTAATCTTGACGAGGATGAAGTTGTTAAATTCGTCAATGTTGTATCCGGATACAACAAGGAAAATAATGGAAAAATTGCAAAAGATCTCGGCAGAAAAATAATTGGTACGTTTATTCAGGATGGTGCGTATGATCATAAACGAACGTGTACCAGGTTGATCATGGACGATGCAGAACTCGATTTTATAATTGCTGAGAAAGGTACGTTTGTGAACCGAAATGATGCTTGGTTGTAGAACGGAACTAAATTAGGTACAATTGTGAGTTACACCGATGGCGAGTCGCCCCAATTTACTCATTTAAGATCTTCGATGCTCGCGTACGTTTCGATAAATTTATTATCGACGATAAACAGATTTGTTGATACCGCGGTTAGAGTTGCCACAGATTCATTTTATATAAATAAAAAATATTTGGATTTCCTAGATAAATTACTTGGCACTGGTGAATGGGGATCATGGAGAAAAAACGCAAAAACATATTTAGTTATTCTGAATCTGCCGACATTGAAATTGCGGAAAAGTATTACAAGAATAACAATCAAATACCAGCATCGACAGCGCCATTTGTGTATGATCCTGTAGCCAGGCATAAAACCGTTTATCTTAATGGGTGTGGTGGTTCTGATAAAACAACACGCGCGAATGAATTATTTATAAGTTCAGATATGAATGTGCTGACGCCCACACACAAACTCGCCAGAGAAATGAACGAACGAGGGGTAAAATCACAGACCTATCATAGTTTTTTCCGATGGTGCGGATACGCATGGACTCCATCGCGGATGGGTGAGAAATATATTCCCAAGATTATTATCTGGGACGAAATTTGTACAGTGTCGTTGGAAGTATTAAAAATGTTTCTTACGTGGCTGTTATCGAAGAATACAGCTGTAATAATGTGTGGCGATCATGGCCAACCATCACCTTTTGTTGGACAGTCTCCACACGAATGGTTATGCACGTTTGTAGATTATTACGAAGAAATGAATGATGATCATAGACCTATTGATGAACCGCTGAAAGAATTTAAAAAGTTAATCAGACTGCAGCCAGATAGAATACAATGTGAAAAAATGCGTGAAATAATTTAAGAAACTACGATGAGTGATCTCTGGAATTTATGGAAACCTGCTGATTTGATAGTTGCAAGTAGAAAGATAGTTCGTGATATACTTCAGGATAAATTATTATCTAAACACAAAGAAAGGTTTTCAAATTTACCCGTACCACTGTGTTATCGACCAGCACATACACGAAAACAAAATATCGAAGTTGAAATTCCAGGAACTAATGAGAAACAAAAACTTGTACTTAATGATATTGTCGCAGTTCCTGTCAGTGCTGTTACGAGCGCATTAACGATGGATAAATCTCCATGGACGTTAGGATACGCTGTAACGATTCATTCATCACAAGGATTAACTATTTCTGATACAAATATTTGGATTATTGATGATCGGATCGAATGGTCAAATTTAGTTTATCTTGCGGTATCTCAAGTCAGAAGAATATCTCAACTGGGCCGGGTTATCATAGACAATGATAATATAATCTCTGACATCATTAACGATGAAGTTCTCAAGAAAAATTATCTGGGTATAGACAATGTGACAAAAAAAAATAATGGAATTTTGATCTCGACGTTGAATTTATCATGACACTGAAACAACGACAGAACAATCATTGTACAAGTTGTAACTGTAATATGTTGTGGCAGTATTCGAATAATAATCCAAGACAGTTTACCGTGGATAGAATTAATAGTAGTCTTGGTCACACGTGCGAAATTGTGATGCTGACCTGTCTTGAATGCAATCGACGTAGGGGTGCCAGTTTACAGAAGTGAACGCGGTTGTAATTGTGTGCCTTCAGGAGTTACTTGTAATTGTTCGCGTACAAATGCACGTTGAGGAGCAGTTGAATCTAGTCTGTAGATTGCAGGTCTACCTGTGGATCCAACCAGCGCTAGAAATTTTATGTGTTGTAACACTCCAGATAGGATCAGCTTCTCTTTTTCTACCCCCTTCAAGTTCACCGGGTTCATATAAATATCTGACAGTCACATTACCTAACACTGGCTGTTTTCGAAAAGTCACGTCGTTGTACAGGTATATGTTTCTTTGTAATCGCGACGGTGGGTTTCATAGAAGTTGCACGAGTAATTTCATTATTTAACGCAGCTATCACACTTGGTAATCTTGCAACCCATTCCCGAGATCTCCTATCTGACTGAATTATTTCCTTTGCATACTGGTATCCAAATAATCTCTCAGCAAGTGTTCGATTAAATCGTTCATCGATCGCCTGATCGCGATGAATTGCGATATGTCATCGTTTGATTTTGACATTATGTTACTTCATCAACGATGATACTGAACCAAGAAATTCTTTACCAGGATCAACCTGTAATAGTTGTGGCCATTGCAAGGGTCCTCGTTGATAAATTTGTTCAAACGCAGATGCAACTTCAGTTGCTGTTTTAGTTGATAGTGGTTCTGCTTCTTTATACCTACTTGCAACGTCAACGACAGTTAATTCGTATTTGTATGTGCGTGATCGACATCTACGTGTTTTAATAGTATCGTGTGGTAAAAACAAAATATATGGTTGATGAACTTCATTGGGAACACTGACATCAAAATGTGCGTGCTGAATTTTTTTAGGCGGACGTAGATAGATTTGCCATATTGCCTGTCGTGCTAACCACGCTGCAGCAACAACACATGAGACTTTTGCTGCTCCAGCGAGTTTACTAATAGCTGCTCTACCCCACCAATATCCTCTTGGGCTATAATAAATCGATTCCATTATTATGATAATAATCAGTTGATTAATTACCAGCCCCTAGCACTAGTTTACCTTTTATCGCAGATTTTACTAGGAAGCTAGCAAGTTTATCCCTGAGAGATTTATTTTTTATGGAATTTCACGAGTGAATCAACTTCACATCTGCAATATGTCGTTGTTGTAAATCCTTTTTTTATGCGCAACATCATGAACGTGACACGCTTGAGCAATTGTGTTTAATGGATACTCTCCAGGTCTTGGTTGATCTCGTTCGTCAATTCGGATATCAAGTCGGGTTTCAGGACCACAATAATTATATCCAGGAAGATGTTTTTCTCCTGGGTATTTGGCCCATGGAGTTCCTGGTAATTTTCCCAGTGAAGCAGTGATATCACCACCTGTCTTCGTACGAGACGAAATAAATTTGTATTTGCTTGTACCACATTTTACACACTTGCCTGTAAGTGCATGTTTTTTATTTTGTGTTGTTATTGTTGTTAATCCACTTGTGGGGGTGGATGCTCTGCATCGAACACAATATAAATTCATATTATTTATTATATTTGTACAACATGGATGTCATTGATTTCTCAGCGACACGAAAGCAAGAGCGAATCAAGCATCATGCAGCGTTACCAAATTCTATCAGAACAATTATCATAGGTCCATCTGGGTCTGGTAAGACGCAATTGTTGCTTAATCTGATAATGAGATGGCTCAAGTGGGATAAGTTGTATTTAATGGCACCATCCGTAGATGATCAGCGATGCTACGATGTGCTTAGAGATTTTAATGAAGAAGCGAAGTCGTTGGATGAAGATGATGATAATGATATTGTTGATTTTATCACCGATATTGATGAAGCTCCATCTGTGGATGATCTCGACGGACGTATTAATAATCTCGTAGTATACGATGATGTTATGCTGGACAAACAATCAAATCCAGCTCGAATATTTTCCCGAGGCAGACACAAACACACCGATATTATATATGTTGCTCAGAGATATACACAAATACCTAAAGTGATCAGAGATAACTGCAATCTTCTGGTTGTGTTTAATGGAGTCGATACTCAGATTCCGCGAAACATTCATCAGACTTGGTGTTCAGGGGATATGGATATGATTAAATTCAAAAATTTCTTCTCAAAAGCGCAAGCTACTCCACACGGATTTATCACGATAAATTTACATGATCCTCGTTCGCGATATCGTATAGGTCTCGATAAATTTTTTGACTGAAAAACACAGCAGCAGAGAGGCTGAACGACAAACAGTGCGTGTGGGACGCGCAAACGAACACGCCTAAATGATGAAAAAAAAAAAATAAAAAAAAATACGTCAATGGGGAGTAACAAAAACGAAATAACCCGGATGATTTCGTTATTGCGGTCTGTCTCCCCGTCGTATGGAAATGTACTCGGTTAGAAGTTTCGGTTTGATGTTGTTGACTTTTGTTCTCAGCTTTTATAGGAACCTTTATTTTTGCAAACTGACCCTCCTAAAACCTTTGTAGCGTTCAGCCTCTCTGCTGCTCTCCCCTTTTTTGTCTGACCGGTGTCAGAAAAAGAAAAAAAAAACGGAGACCTACTTGTTGCTCTGTCAAATACCTTAGCTTACGATGAATCGCTCGCCCATTTCCGTCAAGACATAATCGCGGAAGTAATTGTAGGAATACACATCAGTTTGATGTGTTTGATGATTAGCCTCTGGCGAAGTGCAACATATATATTACGACAGCAAAAGCCTAACTTGTTCATTTGTGACTTTGTCTCCTTCCGCCATCACATTGTTTTATGTGCACTTTGACTCTTAGGTCTCTCTAGATAGTTTCGTATTTTGACACAAGTTAGCAGGCATGAACCTAATTATCATACGCCTAGCTTTTATAAATTCACACAGAAGCTAAATCTGTAATGTGGTTTAGATTTACTTTGAGTTAGGCTTGAAAATGGGTTGGCTTGTTTGGGGACTGCCTGTCACAGTAAGACTAGCACTGGAGATCAAATGCATAACTTAGGCTGCAAATGAACAGTCAACTTGGCTTACGTATTAACGTATGTCTGCTACAGAGGTAAATATATAAAAATCGAGATGGTTGAGGGGTGATGAAAAGTATGCTAATTTGTTATAGTACTAGTGAACTTTATTCATGCATAAGGCACACTGATTCTTTTCGCTGCCTTGTTACAGGAAAATATTCAAAATAGCTCTTTGCTGTCAAAATTGAATGTAAAAAAGAGGGGTTGGTGACTGTTGGTTCAGTTTAAAAGCCACCAGTTGTATAAGGAATTAACCTGATTGCCGCAGTCAAAATCTCACATGCATGCTTTCTACAAAAATCATTAGTTTGTTTTTATTTGTATCTTCAGCGTAAAATTATTCTCATTTTTCTGCAATAGGTCATTGTCGGATGAAAATTCACCAGATAAACTGTCCAGTGAGACCTAATTATACTAGCAAACGTAGCATCGCTCGGTCAGTTCCGTCAGTTATTCGACTCTATCGGAAAGAGGCAATGAAGATCCGAATGCTTCGGGATACCTCAAATGACCAACGAAGGTGTCAGAAAAAGGTGGGCGAACTGTACTGCGTTTTGCATTGGTTTGTACAGTGAAGCGATAATAATATTGTGATATTTCTTAAATTGGTATCTGTTGTTAGCGTTTTCCTCTTTGGGGTTTTGAGTTATACATTTCGCGCGCTTTTTACAAGGGTGCTGGGATAACGTACAGCAGGACCCGCAGAAGGCGACAAGCTTTTTCAAGAATCTGTCAAATGTTCCCAGCATTATTTAAGTATGCAGAATTCAAATATTAATTAATCTGTGTGATTACTTTTGACAAAATTTACTGGAAGTATTGAAACATGCACCGTCCACGACTTTTAATGATTGTCTTTTGAATGTTTTATAACTTACTGTTTATAAAACAATGACCTCGCGGTCCTTTAGGCAAAAATTTGCATATTTCTTACTTATGGTTATATAGAATTGTTTTGTGAACATTCAGCTACGAAAATAACTAGACTTTCCGTTATTCAGGTATTTCTGAAGTTATCTGTGAATTTGGTTTAGACATTTATCTGGAATATTAACGGCATAACAGTAACGCTTTTTCACAACAAATTTTTTTGTTGTAAACAAAACTTCTTATGCTCATTGATATAATGTAGGATAAAGTATTTCTGAAGCCATATCCATAAAAGTGATATACCATATTTTGTTGACATTACTTTTTTCCTAATGAGAATGAGAGAGAAATAATATTTGTGTAACAGGAGCATATGCTTTATAATTTTTTATATTCATGTTTTAACTAGGCAGAAGTGGGTGTTTTATTATTTTATGTAGTTAATGTTCATTGATGAGTGAAATAAAGTCATCAGTTGCAATTATTGTGTTATTCTCGTTTTACACATATTTAGCCAATTAGGCAACCTTGAACCAGGATTACCTGTTTGAGTTTTGTTCACTCTGAGCAATGAAGCTTCCCTGATTAATGTTCATGCTGAGTTGTTCTGTTGTATGATAAGTGGTAAGTAACTTTCTCATTGGTTTGTTTGCTACTTTTCTGTATAAACAACATAGCATGAACAACATATTTGTGTTGGTGATTCCATTGGAGCTTCTGAAGGGTGCTGGTCATGCGATTGCAGTAAGAAGCATAAAGCAACTGACACGATAGAGCTAGTAGGACAAGCTAATGAGGTTTCTGTTGTCATCAATGCTGTTAAAGTAAATTCACTGATTGATACCTGATTGACTGTATCAACAGTTAGCCAGATGTTTTATAACAAGAATTTGAAGATGACTCCGATTGAGCCCATACAGACCTTTTGAATGTTGAATATGCAAATGGAGAGAAGTTAACATATAAATTTCTACATAGAGGTTGAAATGGAAAGTAATATTCTGCCAAATATGGAAAGACAACATTGTCTAATGCTAGTCATGCCAGACAGCAACTACAGTAGTCGTGTTCCTCTGTTGCTAGGGACAAACTACCTAATGCATGTTCTAGAGGAATGCAAAAGTAAGCATGGAGCAACATTTCTGCAGACAACTCTATTGCCAACTCCGTGGTATTTGACATTCAGATGTTTGACCTTGTGAGAAAGGAGTTAGCAGAGAAACTTTTGTGTAGGTGTTTTGAAGAGTCCCCATGATATTATTGTGGAAAACAATGTGATATTGCGAACCTTCGTTGATAAAGAGGTACCTTATCATTCAACATGTGCTCTGCTTCAGAATTCAGTGATGTCCATAGTAAATGAAGACTTAGATATTTCTCCTGGTCTGGTGACTTACAACTACATGAGGAATGGTCTGATAAAATTTCATGTGTCAAATGTGACTGCCAGGACAATTAGCATTCCGCCTACAGCTATTTTGTATGAGTTGCAACCACTGTCCGTGGCTTATATCCCAGCAGATGTGGTTGGAAGGAAGAATAGATGACCTTCTCAGTCAGATGGACATCACTTCGGATAGACTGTCCAAAGATGATCTACAAAAAGATACAGAGCTTATAAAAAAATTCGAAGACATATTTTCCAGAAGTGAAACAGATTTGAGATTTATAGCAGCAGTAAAGCATCGCATCAATCTGATCGATGAAACACCTTTTAAACAAAGATAGTCGGATAGCCCCTTCCATGTACAGTCAGGTGAAAGATCACCTTCGCCAGTTACTTGCTAACAGAGTGATTCATAAATCACTTAGTCCCTGGGCCAGCAATGTTGTTTTAGCGAGGAAGCAGGATGGAAAACTTCACCTGTGCGTTGATTTTCGGCAGTTGAATAAGATGACAATCAAGGATTCCTATGCCTTGCCTAGGATTGAAGATATCTTGGAGTATTTGGCTGGATCTAAATATTTTACAATGCTGGATATGAAGTTGGTATCATCAGATTGGATTAGATGAATCTCATAAGGACGGGACCGCCTTTACAGTGGGTCCACTAGGTTTCTGAGAGTTTAAGAGACTACCCATGGGGCTTTGCAATGCACCAGCTACATACCAGAGATTGATGGAAGAGTACCTGGAAGATATGCATCTGACCATCTGCGTGATCTATCTAGATGATAACATCATTTTCTGTAAAACCTGTGAAGAACATTTCAAGAATCTGGAGAAGGTCCTAACAAGGCTTAGGGAGTGTGGTTTGAAGTTGTCCCCAAAGAAGTGCCAGTTCTTCAAGGAAAGGGTCATATATGTCGGCCATGTTGTGTCAGAGGCAGGTGTTGAGGCAGATCCAACCAAGAGTGACAAGATCATAAACTGGCCAGCTCCACACAGCCCTGAGGAAGTGAGGCAATTCCTTGGATTTGCTGGTCATTACCGCAAGTTTGTGAAGAACTTCTGGAAGATAGCTAGACCATTATCAGAATTAATGCCAACCACTAGGAGCAAAGCGGGTAAGCATCAGAAGAAAATTAACAGACCATATTAGTGGGGACCGGAACAGGAGGAAGCCTTTCTACAGCTGAAGGATGCCCTCTCTTCAGCACCTATTCTAGGCTATGTTGACATTGGGCAACATTTCAAGCTGCACAAAGATGCCAGTCAAACACGGCCTTGGTGCTGTTCTGTATCAGATGCAAGATGGCATCAAGCGAGTTGTCAGCTTTGCCAGCAGAGGATTAACAAAAAGTGAGCAAAATTATTCAGCACATCAACTAGAATTCCTGGCATTAAAGTGGGCAATCACTGAGAAATTCAGTGATTACCTTTATGGACAGACTTTCCTGTGTACACTGACAACAACCCGCTCACATATATTCTTGCATCAGCCAAATTTGATGCCACTGGGCATCGATGGTTAGCTGCTCTAACTGCTTACAACTTTGATATCATTTATAGACCCGGATCGAGGAATTCAGATGCGGACGGTCTATCTATGTTGCCATGTGTAGAGAGCAGGAGCAGCACCAAGGATATGAAGACTATTACCAAAGAGACCATACATGCTCTCTGTAATTTAGCTAGTGCCCATCCATTTGTTGAAAGTCTTTGTCTGTCTGCAGATGTTGTTGATGACATTGAGTCTGGTTCAGGAATTGCCGCAATGACAGATTGGATAGTTGCTCAGTCCAAGGATCCTGTTATAAGGGAATGGGTAAAGCATGTACGAGATAAAGGAAAGCCTAAACGACTGGAAGAGATCATTTAAGCATTATTTCGGACCTTTCACAACTTATGCCTGTGAAGAGGTGTGCTGTACAGGAGACCAAGTGCTGATGATCATGATCAACTACAGCTGGTACTTCCCAAGTCTCACCGTGAGGAGGCTATGCACTACTTACATGATGATTGTGGTCATTTAGGCCGAGACAGGACACTTTTTCTTTTGAGGGATAGATTCTGTTGGCCGCGCATGGCAGAAGATGTGGAAATATGGACAGCCAGGACTACAGCTGAGGCTCTGTTTAATGGTTTTATAGTGCTAGTGGTATGCCCCAGCGTTTACATTCAGACCAGGGTGCAAACTTTGAAAGTAAGGTCATCAAGGAATTGTCATCCAATGGGCAATGGTATATGTGAGTGATGGAATAGGACAGTGCTAGATATGTTGGGAACTCTCAACCCAGATCAGAAAAGAGATTGGAAAAGCTATTTAGGACCATTCTTTCTGATGTTTGGAAGAGAGCCACGTCTACCTATTGACCTTGCATTTGCATTAGACAAGGGTAGTGGATCGGGCAATTTGTCCATTTATATAAAATCTTTTTGGAACTGATTGGAAGAATCGTACAAACTAGCCACATGTCTTGCGGGAAAATCTCAAGAAAAATTGAAGAGGGTATATGACATGAAAGCAAGAGCTGCAACTCTTCAGCCTGGGGATGGGGTTCTTATCAAGATTGTGGCATTTGATGGAAAACACAAAATCGCTGATTGCTGGGAGACTAATATTTACAATGTACAATCCCAACCAAACCCAGATATTCCAGTTTACGTTGTACAGTCAGAAGGACCCAAACCATTCTGCCTCCTGTTGGCGCCTTGCCAGTTCAGTTGTAAGCAAGAGAAACAACCTTTCAAGTCTGCAACATCGAAGACTAGAAATTCATCCAAGAATAATTTCAGGGAAATGGATTCAGACCAGAAGGAACTCTACATTGCTTTATCTTCCAAGTGATAATGAAATAATTGGTGTATCTGGTAGTTCTAAAATGGCAGATACGGGTGATATGTCTGTCAGGAACAGTGTTGAAGATCATTTAGCCTGTGAAAATTCAATTGCAGACTCCTCCAGTGAGAATTCGTAGAGTGAATGATGAAACCTTTTCAAAGCAAGATGATGCTAATCCCACTATTGGAGGAGAGTTGGTTTCAGATAGTGCAGTTGATGATAATGAGCAGAGTGGTCATGCTGCTGAACAGTCTGGAGCTATAAATCCAGAAGACACTGTGATCAGTATTGATAACGACTCTGCAGTACCAGGCCACACCAAGGTTGAGAGCCCTGGTAATATAGTAGTTACTGATCAGTTACAAACAGAGAAGAGCTCCTTGCCTGTTCCAGCACCACGACCTTCTAGTCGAGTCACGAAAGCACCTTCATGGATGACATCTGGAGACTATGTGATGTCCCAAGCCGTTAATTAGCCAGACTGGCTAACAAAAGTCCGTATCCTCCAGTCATTACACACAAATGGAGTTTTTAACAGTATGGCTGAAACCATTTCCAAAGCCATAATTTGCATCATGGTGGATACCCCTAAATGATGAGGACATCATTTACATGTGTGGTGGGAAGTGTATAGCAGGAGCATATATTTTATAATTTTATATATTCATGTTTTAACTAGGCAGAAGTGGGTATTTTATTATTTTATGTAATTAATGTTCATTGAGTGAAATAAAGTCATCAGTTGCAATTATTGTGTTATTCTCATTTTACACATATTTAGCCAATTAGGCAACCTTGAACCAGGATTACCAGTTTGAGTTTTGTTCACTCTGAGCAATGAAGCTTCCCTGATTAATGTTCATGCTGAGTTGTTCTGTTGTATGATAAGTGGTAAGTAACTTTCTCATTGGTTTGTTTGCTACTTGTCTTTATGAACAACATAGCATGAACAGCATATTAATGGTGGTCATTCCATTGGAGCTTCTGAAGGGTGCTGGTCATGGGATTGCAGTAAGAAAAGTGCCTGATTTTTTTGCTTCAAGGAAAATGTGACTTGATCTTTGTCCTATATGATAAGGTAAATAGATTATAATATAGTTAATGTAACGGTTTTGTTTATATGTACTCAGTATATTTCTCTGAAATGTATGTTGATGTATTTTAGTACCTTTAATAGGTTATCAATGGCATATTCTTTTCTGAGCCTATCATTCTGTCCATACACTTGTCTGTCTGCTCTCTACTTTTGCTCTACACACTGATTCTTTTGTGTTTAGGTTTATTTGGTTCACTCTCTTTCTAGATGGATAATTAATAAATATATAGGGTAGTAAGTCATTTGTATTGAATGTACTGTAAACTGAATCAATGTTTACATGCAGAACAATAATGCACTGATGATGGTATTGTTATTTAATAGTTGTAGTAAATGTATTTTTATTGTATTTGCAGGGTGTAAGAAAGCAGGAGAAATGTATTTATCACTATTTACCAACTTCGTGCACAATAAACCCAATTTCTTATAACAAATACTGGACTTGTATTTCTATTCTGTGAGTAGAAGGCAAGTGCTGTAACATTTGTGTGCATTGATGTGGGATAGGGAAATCCCACCAAAAGGATCAGACTTTATGGTCTGGAATTTTGACAAAACACACAAGGCCTAAAACTAAAATACCTACTTGTGTTGCTGTGTCATAAGACTCCAGATGCCCTTATCAGTAGTCTACATTTGATTAGAAGCATTGTTAGATATAATATCAAGGACATCAAATGGAGAGTGATTAGGGCAAAATATTTGCCTTTGAGTCTAATTTTCCCAAAGCACATAACCAAGGTTCACATAACCTTGCCTTGATCACATGCCAGTTTCAGTACACTGCAGTTGATCATCAAAGTAAAATGTCTTTTTGTGTCAGTTTTCTCCTTTTGTTTTTTAATTCTGTCTTGTGCTATATATTCAGTTCTGGCATTATTTTGATGATAATAAATGCCAGAAATTTGAATTATCGAAGGAATTCCCACTGAAAATTCACATGATAACTTGAAATCAAATGATACTTGAAAGAAAGAGTGAGAAATCAAACATTTGCAGGCCATTTGGATGTGGATAATGATTCATTGGACACATCAAGGTACATTACTATTAAAATTAATAATTTTATCCAATATTTCATCTGATAAGCATATGAAAATATGTGTTCTTATATGGAAACTGTTTCCAAGTTTTCACTGTAACCTATTTGTAAAGCTGCTGTAACCTGTAATTTGTCAACTTTAGTGAAGCAAAATGAGAAATGTTTTAATATTTTGAAAAGTTTGAGTAGTATTTGAATCATCTGATATGAAAATATGCAAGAACAGGAGTTTAAATTGAATGGTTAGAACAATATAAATTTTGAACTTTTAGCACTTCCTTTTCCCAATTTTCATGACTTGGTCGTATTCTGGATTGAGAGGGAAGACATTTTATTCAAATACCACAGTCCAGTATAGTCCAACATCAACTCCATGTATGTGCTGTGTTGTAATAAAGAATTCGCATTTATTTAAGCACTTGAACATATTTGTTTGCAAGTAATTGGTTTCTTTCCCGAAAATAAATTTTGCTTCAGTAAGAACATTTTTAATGAAAATTGAACCTTACTTTATAAATTTATTTTGTCTGTATTTGTTTCTAAATCTGTGCCAAGTTGAAAATTCATTAATATTTTTAGGCACGTTTACTATGTTTTGTGAAATAGGGTTTGATAGTCATAAGTAATGCCATGTTAAAGTGCCTGAAACTACCATTTAGTAGGATCTATTTTTAAAACTGAAAATTTGTGGGGGAAAATTGGCCCCTTCCCATTGCAAGAAAAAGTGGACTTTTTTAAAATGAGGAATTTAAGGCAGAAATAAAATTGTTTGAAATTTTTTATTATGCATCTTTAGATATGTTTTTTTCTCCAGATTCCACTTTCAAATTTTACTAATAAGAGTAAAGAAAACATTAATTGTAAAAAAAAAAAAAAAAACTACCTGCAAAGTATAATTTGAATTTGTGAAAGCCATGATTCTTTTGATCACAGGTTAAAAGTTTATTTGGTAAACTTTCAAATATCTTGTATGACTTTATTAGCAAAGCATTATGCAGATTATTGCACCTTTGGCTTTGGAATGAATTTGTATCAGACTAGAGTGAAATAAATAAAATAAACCATGTAACTTTTTCTGAATATCTAGATTTTTTTTAAAAAAGGCATATTTGAATATTCATTCATTTACGTAGTGAGTAGTAACACCAATTACCAGACTTAGTAGCCAACTGTGCTGACATCAGGCACTCCTGTCTATCAGTAAGTGTTGTTGATAACATCCATTGACTTCTTCCAGTCAGTACAAGGTGAGTGATTCTCAGTTAAAAACTGGACTTGTTGTTGATTCCATATTAATTTTCTTGTATTTAGTGTTCAGCCTCTTGAACTTTATATTCTTTGGAAAGAATTTTTATCATACGGAAAGAATTTTTATCATACTAGAGTAAAATGAAGAAAATAGCTAAACAGTTGAAATTATACTTTTTGTGAATATTTTGATAGAAAAACTGCATTTCTTTTTGGTATGAAGCAGGAAGCATTTGTACAGTTATTACCTGTAAAACTTTGTACAACATGTGGTTTCACTATTTGTCCATGACATCACTGACTGTTTTAAATATAACATTAAAGATATTAAAAACTGACTATCAATGGCTGAAACTTAAAAGATTATCACAATTTTAATAAATTTTTCCACAGAAATGTAGAGCTAATACAATACAAAGCATAGCATAATGGCTTGGACGTTAATGTGTTAAAGGTTGGAACTCATTGGGACAAAAACCTTCAGTAACTTGTGTGAAAACATTAGCATTTGTTTTTCATGAAAGTTGAATCAACCCAAATATGTTAATAACTTTGACTTCCAAAACCCATTTTCACCAGGATACTATCATCCTCCATTATAACATGTAGTTCAGTAGACATACATGTTCTTTATATGGACAGACATAATGTTATGCTGTCCATCCATACATCTGTTCCCTATTTCATATCTTCACAATAACTGAGTTCTCCACCTTTTGTAATTATTAATCTTTGAGGATTTCTTGCACTTGAGGCAAGGAAGAAGCATATTGGTTTTGGGGTGAATAGGTCCAGGTTAGTGTAACTGAAAGAAGAAAAACACTCCACACTAGAATGTTAGGTCCACTGCTTTGGTGGCTTAAGTTTTTGGAACATCCGCCTCAGATGCAGGAGGTTGTGGGTTTGAATCCTGACCAAGTCATACCAAAGACTTATAAAAATGGTACTAGCAGCTGCCTAACTTGACACTCAGCATTAAGATGTTAGTGTTATGACTGGTCAGCCTGGTGTCAGAATAATGTGACTGGGTAGGACATGGTACTACATGTCATCGGCATGATGCCCCAGTGCTAGACATCACTTAGTACTAATATTATTACCCCTGTTTCATGGGCGGGCACTAACATGAACCTGTGTATCAGTGGAGCAGCTGGGTGTGATTCACACACAGCGCTTTTTAAACCTAGTATAAAAAATTTTGATCATGTTCCTCACATACACTGAAAAAAATTAAATGTTCCTCTTATTTAATTCCAGAATTGCTGCATATCATTGTAGAAATAAGTGTAAAATATTGTTTATCTTATTTATCCAGTATTTTCTTTTGAATCATCTGCCATATTAGTTCAACTGATAACTAATTCCTTTTCAGCCTCATTTTATTTTAATGCCATATAATGACATTGCCGCCTTTTTTGGAAATGTCATAGTAAATATGGTATGCATTGAGAATATATAGAATATCCAAATATGGCATAGCATGCCTTATTTGGAAAACGAATTACCACAAGAATTTCGTGTTATCTGTTATGGTGGAGAAGGTATGGTTAGCATAAACATTCCAATATAATATACCTGATATAGGTTTAATACCTTCATCAGTAGCCAAGCTTTATGAAAATTTTAACTCTGCTTAGGTTGTAGATTTAAACTACAGTCATCTTTTTGTCTTTGACAATAGTTTTATTTGCTCCATTGTAAAGTATGGGATCAGATTGT
>JAECUM010008023.1:0-16357 GCA_016617855.1 Megalonaias nervosa | reverse complement strand
TGAAAAACTTCAAACACGAACCTATGAGATCTGTAATTAATTCGATTAGTATTAGTTCACCAATCTTTACAGTAAGATAACCCAAATTATCAATATTTCCAACAACTTTTTTGTTTTTAATATGTCTGATAACACCCCTGTCGTTTGCCTCGTAGAGATCGTAGACAGGATGTGGTTGAAATTCATCCTGTAAAGACAAGTTGCTGATGTTATTGTCAGTAACACTGCCGTTCATATGACAGACTCTCATTCTGTCTGGAATCTCCTCACCGCTAAACAAAGTCCAGATAAAATCGTGTAAAAACATCCCGGTATATTCGCTATCATCAGCACCTTTCATTTTTATCCTATAACCAGCCGGCGTTAGAATTCCAATTGCATATTTTACTTTTATATTTATCACAGCGTCCAGTTCATTGTCAGGAAAAAGATTTCATCTCTGGTGACACCAAAAAATCTCTTGATGTCTAGCAAGATCGTTGACGATCATCGGCATCTGGTCTAAATTTTCCATAATATAACAATAACTTTTCAAAGTCTCCGAGGGACAATTTTCACAGTATACTCAATTAAAGAAATATAAAACAGTAGATGTAGGAATGTTGAAACTAGCCGATATAGCAAAGAAAAGTCTGTTCTTTGACAGAAAGATATCGACCTATAAAAATCGCAACCTCATTTACTGGTTTCGATAACAGTTGGTTATTTAATAATAAACGTTTACTTACAAACTTCTCTGCCACAAACTTATATCATCTGCTTCAGCCAATAATCAAATCCCAGCTTGCCGTGCATAAGGCCTTGAAAATAATAGTTCAGTTTTATATCAAGCTTTCTAAGCTAAACATATCTCTGGAATCCCCACAGACGCCTACGTCAAAGCAACGTGAGGAATTTGCCTATCCTTATATTACATCAAAATCTAATTGAATTCTATCAGGTACAGATTTAATATCTTTGTCAGAAAATATATTTCAGGAAAGATGGAAGAAAATAGATGAGTATACGACATCGGGGTCTGGCTGGAAGTTTGAAAGATAACGAAAATACTGTTCCACACTATAAAATATAATCCATTATATGGTAGCTCATATGTCGATCGGCCAATTAAAATCAAAGACTTAAAATGTTGTGTAAATATCAAGAACCATGATAAAAAATGTTTATAATGGGCCATAGTGTCAGCGTTATTTCCAGCACGAGATCATCCTTATTGAGTATCAAATTATATTGGTTATGTTAACAATCTAAACTTTAGCGGGATTGTCTTTCCTGTTTCTGAATATCAAATTCCAATATTCGAAAAACAGAACAATCTCCTGTTACCTGGAGGTATTAATGTATTTGGTGTCTATGACAAACAAAAGATATATCCCACATGTATCAGCGATCTAGCATCACAAAAAACAGTATATTTACTATTTTATAAAGATCATTACGTGTGGATAAAGAATATTAATGGGCTAGTCGGAGGTCAGTACAACAAGCATAAGGGAAAGAAATATTTCTGTGTCAGGTGTTTGCACTGCTGTATTTCCCAACATGTACTTTATCGGCACCTCGAATATTGCTCATATGTAAAGAAATTTCTATGCCTGGCGAAGATGAAAAAATATTACAATTTACAAATTACAGACACAAGATGAAACTGCTTTTTATAGTATATGCAGATTTCGAGTCCATTTTACTTCCATTGCAAGGAGCAGAAAATAACTCTGATAAACCTTCGACAAGGAAAATACATGATCATATTCTCTGTGGATCGGCATATAAGATCGTGTGTGCAGGTGATAAATCTTTGTCAAAACCAGTAAGGATTTACCATGGAAAGAATGTTACTCGCTAATACAAAAAAAAAAAAAAATGAAACCAATAACAGTAAAGCAAGAAGCTGAATTTTCCAAAGCAGAAATATGTTATGTTTGCGAGCAGGCGCTTTTGCTTCAAGATAGAGTAAAAGATCACTGCCATATTACTGGAAACTATCGTGATACGGCATATGACACAAATGTAACTTAAAATATACCGTACAGGAATTCGTTCCTGTTGTATATCATAATTTCAGAGGAAATGAAGCTCATATTATAGTTGAAGAGTTCGGTAATCAAGAATAACAAACCGCCTGAAAATTAATAACAACAATAAAATAAAGTGCATCCCAAATAATACTGAAAGGTATATGTCAGTGACACTAGGCAAACCGAGATTTATTGATAGTCTGCAGTTTATGGCAGCATGGCTAGACGGGCTTGTGCGAGGCTATAGCAAATTTTATAATTTGATTGAACATTCGGTGAAACTGCTGGCAGTTTATTGACACGAAAAGGAATTTTTCCCTCGAATATCTAGACGATTGGAGCAGATTTGATGAAACGTGTCTACCTGACAAAGATAGGTTTTTCTCTAGGTTAAATCTTGAAAGTGTTAGTGACGATAATTATACCTATGCGAAATCGATTTGGGATTCGTTCGGCTGCAAAAACTTGGGAGATTATCATGACCTGTGCCTTATCACAGATGTACTGTTGCTCGCAGATATATTTGAAAATTTCAGAGATGTCAGCGCTGATAATTACGGACTCGACCCAGCGTGGCACTATTCGGCACCTGGATTAAGTTGGGACGCATTACTGAAACACAGTAAAAGAAAACTGGAGCTGTTAACAGACCCTGATATGTTCAACTTTATAGAACGTGGAATCCGAGGCGGAATAAGTGTCATAGCAAAATTATGCTAGGGCTAATAATAAATACCTACACGACTAAGATAGTACAAAACCATCAAGTTTTATAGCCTCTCTAGATGCTAATAATTTGTATGGCTACGACTTATCGGAATCTATGCCGTAAGGCCGGTTTAGGTGGATCACCAAAGAACAGTTTTTCATAGAAACTGATAAAACTATACCGGATGATGTTAGTTATTTTATTGAAGTTGATATTGACTATCCTGTTGAGCTGCACGATGAGCATAATGACTATCCATTCTGTCCAGAATCAGTGCTGATGGACTACAGTTTATTATCAGAAAAACAGAGAAATTATTCGTCTAGTGCTAGCACTAGTGGTAAATCTGTTGTTAAAAATTAGTTCCTAATCTGCTTGACAAACGGAGATACGTTTGTCATTATAAAAATCTTAAGCAAGCACTTGATCATGGTCTGATACTAAGAAAAGTTCATTGAGTGCTAAATTTAATCAATCACCGTGGATGAACAGCTACGTCGACTCAAACACAGCACGACGAGCAGCTGCCATAACAGAATTTGAAAAAAACTTTTTCAAGCTTATGAATAACAACGTCTTTGGCAAGACCATAGAAAATACCAGAAAGCGAGTCAGTATTGAGATAGCCAATAACGTAGAACGGCTTAATAAACTTGTAGCATCTGACGATCTTTTTCGTATGAAAATATTTAATGAAAATCTAGTAGCCATTCAACGACGAAAGACGAATCTGAAGTTGAACAAGCCAGTTTATGCGGTATGGCTGTACTTGAGATATCAAAATGGTTAATGTACCAATTTCATTACGATTTTGTCAAAGATAAGAGGTCTGATGCAGAGTTGTTATTTACTGACACTGACTCGCTTATGTACAAGATAAAATTTGATGATATTTATCAAGAGTTTTATGATAATTGAGAGATGTTTGATCTTTCAGATTATCCAAAAAAAGCAGATTCCACTGTGACGAGACTTAAAAGGTAATATGAAAATTCAAAGATGAGACAAACTTTGTTCCTATCGTAGAGTTCATCGAATTGCGTAGTAAAATGTACCGTCTTAAACTAGCTGATAATAAAGTTAAGAAACGAGCTAAGAGTAGGTAAGGTGATAGGATTTGATCATTGTAAAGCTGTGTTAGACGTATTTTCTAGTTACTTTGAGATGATGGCAATAAGATCAAACTGTCATTAAAACTGAAACAGAAGTGATCATAAAATCTGGCCTTTGTAATTTTGATGATAAAAGATACTGCTCCGATGGAATTAATACATTTGCGTAAGGTTATAGAAAGTCTGATAGTGTTGATTTAGCAAGGTGGATTTTTTAGATTGGTTATTACAGTAAAATCTCTAGCGATTTGACAATATTAGGTACAGTAAAAATTTTGTGTGAAATATAAAATCACAGTACGAGCCACGATACTGTAAAACAATTAGCAAAAGGGAGTACCTGACGACCAGGTTGAATGACGTTGGATATCTCTTATCTTGGGTAATTGTTATATTTTTCCATTGTGCCCTGGTGAATCGCTAAGTGCGAAACGAAATTTTAGAGATTCAGAGGGCTGTCCAGATTGATTTTCAATTTTGCAATTGTTGGGTCGCTAAGCGCAAGAAAGTTATTAAAATACACCCCCTAAGCGAGCCCCGGGCGCTTTAAGGTTCGGAGGTGCCAGGCGAGTTGCGCCTGGAATTTATTTATTTATTTATTTTTTTATTTTTTTACAATTTTACAATTATCCGTTTAAGTATATCACGTCTTTTCAATGCATGGCAGCCAAAGCCTGTTTTGAATGACGACTATGATGATTTAATGGTAGGTCCTTGACATGTAATCAATAATGAAATCGACGCAGTTGCCTCAACAAAGCTGTTTTCGTATTTGTTTAGACTAACATGGGGGGGCCGGAGGGGGGGGGAGGTAATCATGCTTTCGTCCGAATACAAAATAGGGGTTTGGCAAAGAAACCTCATTATAGTCTACTACTGGTATGATTCTTATTTCAGCAGAACCAAGGTTCCAAATACTACTTTTTTTAGTCTGAAATTCAACATTTGTACCGACTGAGCTATGTAACTCAGCAACTGTATAATTTCTACCTTATATTAACATACAAAACTACCCATTCACCAAGATGTGACCTTATTCATTTATCGATTTCTTGTCAACTTATCATATAGCAAGTGCCTGTGCATTAAAATCTGCTTTTATTGTTATTAGGGTGAATTAAATGTAATGTAGTAAGGTCGTCGTACGATAATGAATAAAGCCAGAGATTTTGCTTATAAAATGAAACAGTAAATTATTCATTCTGTTTGAGTTTGCATGACTTTGTAACACAGCCAAAACAAACGGTGGTGCTTATTTGTTTTCAGCTGGAGAGAGTATTTCCGAGTCTTTAGTCTTTAGAAGCTCTAACTAATGCACAGTCAAGAGATTACAATACGGTTCGTATCTTGGGTAGCTATAAAATATATGGTCTTGAAACATGGGGTGTTTTAGAAAATGAAAGATCCATAAATGTTTTCGTATAGGGATACGATATTTGAAATTTCAGCATAAAAATATAAATTGGCCTTGCCCGTATTTACTTATAAGTAAAACAATACTGTATACTGAAAGATGGCAGGCTACATAGATGATGTAATAACGTGAAATAATCCGTACAGACGATATAGGCGATTCAAAATGTAACATTCGCTGAAATATAAGATCTGTATATCGGAATCCCATAAATGAAAAACCGGTTGACACTGGGAATCACAGATTGTCAGGTGCCATGACTGCCTGCAGAAAAGTAGATATGATCAGAGTGTGTGAGTAGCTACGATAAGCAACAACTAGAAACCCTCCGTTCGAAAGTTTCCTTAGTTAAATTTATAAGGATCTGTTGGGTGGCATGTACTTGGAAATTGGCAAGTTTCATACTTAGCAAAACTACCTTCATGACTCATCATTTACCTTTGAATGGCCAGCAACTTTAAGGTGACTTGAAGGAAGCTAATATAGAATAAACTTAATTTGAAACTCAGATCATAAGCGATATCAAATTTAACGGAGAGAATCTTGATAACGTACAATGATTAGTCAGCATAACTACTGCTGATAATTGCTATAATGTACTCAAAGTTTCACAGCCCTCCACTAGAAACTGCAAGAGAAGTTGAATTCACGCAAGTGATGACCGTAATACTTAACCGATTTTATGGCAATCCGTAAATAAATCTAAATTAAGTTACAATACAAAAAGGAAAACAACTCTAACCAAAATTATTGGAGCAAAATTATTTGCCGAAAAGCGTATCTTCAGGTGATAAAGATAATATTTATCCATTTTCGTAGCAATTCATCAAAAACTGTTCAAGTAGTTGAGCTAAAAATATTGTGTTATGCACTGTATTTAGCCACAAGACTAAAAGGGCAATAACTCTAAAAATAGGGCGGCAACAAAGTGAATCGTCTGTATGGGCATCTCCAGGTCATGACCATAATAATTCCAAATTTCATAGGAATCCATCAAACAGTACGGAGCTCGTAGCTCTAACGATGGTGTGCCAGACAGAAGAACGGATAAGATGGTTACTGTGTACCTCCTCACAACAGCTGTCACCAATCCCCAACTCCTGCGAGAAATTGAAAACCTAGAAAACGAGTAGCAAATACGACATGCCATTTAGGAATGCTGCACTGTTCTTAAACGCTTCGTATTTAAGAGTTTGCCGTTGAAATTATCTTTCCAGATGAAAACTTTGACGGCTAATTTAAAGCCAAATTTTGAACTGTTATATTTTAAAATTCTTCTTGAAGGCCTTGAACATAGTAACTTTACGTGAACTAATCTGTCTTTCCGCCATGCTAATGATGATTTAACTTTCGTTGTAAAAGCGTTGAATGACCAAACATCCAATGCTTAGTAGTCTTGAATGGTTATGTATTTGTCAGAGTTGGTCATATTGAATTTTATTCTCGTTTATTTTTGCTACCATCTGGCATTGCATATACACTTTAGTGATTTAGCTGTAGTCTCTTAAACTCTCTCAGAATATGCCTACTCACGATTTTGGTAGAAATCAGAAAACGAGATGTGCGTTTGTGTTGTTTTGTTTTTGACTTTTATCATAGCTTTAAAATTTTAGTAATATCACTATGTACCATTGTGAATGTTATATAAGTCATGTATGGGTTTTATGAACTCTAAACATTAAAATGTCTCTATTGGCTCCATGGGGACTGAACATAGGGTCTGTATGGACTCTAAGGAAGATAGGAAATAGGTAACGGTTACTAACATTCAGTGTTACTGACCAACACACATCCGTACTGGCCAATAATCTCGCTGACTTGCAAATACTCACACGCACATACAAACGTATGTGTATAGGGCTGCAAAGTATGTGGTGTAGTTATGATGACTAACACCTATTCTGACACACCCACACACGTTCATAAAGATAAACACCCACACATACAAATAAAAAATAGTTATGTGACAGTCACTAATACCGCTATGTACTGTTGATATGTGCAAATGAAGGTGGGAAGCTCATATATTTATACATAGTTCCAACATATACCCCACGTTCACAAAGGGAGTTGAATAAGGTCTATAGTTTGTTCTTTTTCAAATATATACACGTATATGTATACAAACACACTGTTTTGTATATTTTATTTCTATTGTTTGTTGGCTTTACTTTAGGACTGTATGTTATGTATATCTGTATTTAGTAATTGGCCTTGTCCAAATTCAACTTTATAGTAGTGACCACCTGACCAGTAGCATTTTGTAAACTACAGAATATATAGCTAAAACTTTCTCTATGACAGTGGATTAAATATTCAGATCTTTATTAATGTAAACTTGTTTACTTGAATTTTAGTTAAAGATACAGCCTTGATTCTGACCCTAATAACTTCTAGAATAGAAGTTTACATTACGTGGCAAAGTATTTTCAGAAAATGGAAGTTACGACCCAGGTCAAGGAGAGTGGGTATATAATCTTGTTCACCTAAAAATTACTCATTCTTGTCTTAACGTCCTAAGTATAATCAATCTTATTGTTGTGTTCAATGTTTCATTTGGGTGGGTTAATTTATTTAAATTTATTCCAGTAAGCTCAATAACATTCTTGGAGAGAAACATTAATTTCGGATTATAGTGAATTCAGACAAGGTCATTTTTGGACTATATTATTGTGATACATCAAAAGAATGTTAGTACATCATCACACTACAGGCCATTGGCACATTAGCACATTAGCACGCTCGAGATTACAGGCACATCAACACATTTAATATTGGAACTCATTTGGAATACCACAGGAATTCAATCGGAACTCCATATACATTTGGACATAGTGATAGAAAATTCAGGACTATTTGGGATTTAGTTCACAATATTGTAAGTTCGTTTTAAATTTTCGCTTTGTTTTATAGGAAAATAAATTATTTCTTGAATTTTACGAAACTTGTCGTTTTTGCTTTTACAAATACACAAAGACACAGAGACAAACATAGAGAGATTGTCCATCATTGATCAGAATCACTTTAGTAGAATACTGGCGTGCCCCTAAAGAAAACGTTAATTCTTAACAAAGGTAGTTAATACAGGCCAAAACTCTTCAATCTTCTTAACCTCAAACATCTTCTCATAGATGGACCATATTCCAGAATTCGTTTAACACATCCTTTTCATTCTAAATAAAACCTGCTGAGAAATACCGTTGTGTCTACTAGACGTTTTATGGCGCATTATGGCTCCCCAAAGCTTGGGTAATCAGGATAGAATAATGTACTGGAAACAAATGTCGACTCTACTCTAATGTACATATTGATTCTTTGAGAATGGATGACAAGACTGGTGAAAAACACCCTTGTAATATACTCAGTAAACGAAAATGTTTAAAGCCAATCAGAGCGCGTCTGATTCATTTCATTCACCATTTGTTTTTTTATCCACCAATCAGAATACAGAATAGAGTGTCGCGTGATTCAGTTAAAGTCTAAAATATTATTTCTTCGTTGAATCACGACAGACTACAGCTGAATGCAGTTCAGTACAGTACTATGGTTGAGCTGTCTTGGGGTTAGTCCCATAAATCAGCACAGAACCTGTACCGTTACTAATTGACGCATTTGGGCTGATCTCGCCTATTCTTCAAAATGTTCGTGCAGACACTCCTGTCCACACACATCGGTGTTCATTTTACACACTCAACCGTTTTTTCTCGCGGCTCATGAGTCACGGTCGACTGAAGAAGCCACGTAGAAAGACTTTTGATGTGTAACGCTATAAAGATAGGCTGATTTGCCTGATTAGATTCATGTGATGGTCGACCGAGAGTTATGCGTAGTTACGTTAGTGTCTGCTGAGTGGATATGTGTATCCTTTTCAGTCTTCTGCCGATTTTGAGGCGCAAAAAGGACGCAAGATGTCAGTCAAATATAGCTGATTTCTGGGGTCTCGCTTGCACTCCTTGTGTATATTTGTAGTACATATACAGTTATTTCCTGTTGTCACAAATTTTCGTCTTAATTTATTGATAAAACGTCAGATTCCTGTGCTGTTTGTAAATACTGAATTCGGCTCATCCACCGCCGTACAGGCACGGCCCTAGGATGTGCGGGGGCCCAAGGCAGCATGCGGGGCCCAAGGCAGCAAGCAATGAGCGAGGGGCCCCAAGCAACAAAACTGCAGTGCGGAGAAGCGAGTGGCCCAAGGAGGTTGCCTCGTTTGCCTTGCCCTAAGGCCGGGCCTGCCGCCATATGTAGAAGTGCCGGTTGTAAGAAACCTATGGAAAGCGATATGGGACCCTGCGACGTCGTGCAAGCTGAACATATCAAACTAAAAACGTTTCATAGCAATGCTTCCTTTTCCGCGAATGTTCACCATTCCGCTCAAGTTGCCTTATATCGACCGTTGAATTTCATACCTCGAAGGTCTTAAATTGGGTGACTAGTGTTTGCTGGTTTGCATCAACCGGCAAAGTTCAGATAATCGTGGACGCACAGATTCCTTACCGACAATATTTTCATACTTTAGCGCAGTTGTACACATCAGCGATATATAATTTTATCGGCACGCGCTCCCCGTCAGTACTCAGCCAAGGCTGTGGAAGCAAAGTATCCAGCTTGCAAACCTAATTCAGCAATGAATCCCGGTTACGTGCCACTATCAAGCGCAGCCCCCGACGCGTCAATGTCAGCTGACTTTCAAGCCGTAGGACCCACTCTGTGAGTTTTACAACTTAATGTCGAGGGTCTCTCAGCAGCCAAACGAACAATCATCAGCACTATAGCCCACCGTCATAATGTTCACATAATCTGTCTGCAGGAGACTCATGTAGCAGACCAGGTGGCAGCACGATATACCATAGGAGGCTTTGACCTTATTCATCAACACCTGACTCCAAATTCGGCCGTGCTACGTATGCACGCAGCGACATTACTGATGCCTCTCCAGTTTCCTCTACCAGATTCTACGATGTGGTCCAGGTTGGAGGGTACAAGATTGCTAATGCCTGTGCCCATTGGGACAACAATATGCTTCCAAATATCGAACACCTCGCCGTCTATATTGGCGACTTCAACAGTCATCACCCTGACTGGGGTTACTCACACTCCGATGAAGCCGGGGAACACTTGGTAGAGTTGGTAATAAACAATAACCTCCTTCTGACCCACGACTCCAAGCAACGTGGGACCTTTCATTCTGGAAGATGGCAAAAGGACTACTCACCGGACCTCTGCTGGGTCAGCTCCATTGGTGACCATCCTCAGCCAGTCAGCCAAACTGTTCTAGATAACTTCTCACACAGTCAGCACAGACCAATACTTATCCATATTGGACTTCATCTGCCGGCTATACACAGCTCTTTACAGCGACGCTGAAACTTCCGCAAAGCAGATTGGATGAAGTACGCTGACATACTGGAGCGTAGTATAGTCACCATACCATCTCGCTGCATCCCAATCAAGGAATCCTACCACCGCTTCCAAAGAGTCATATTCAAGGCAGCCACTCAGTCTGTCCTTCGTGGCCGTCGTCTTCTATACACCCTGTTTGGATGAAGAATGTCAGGCTCTTCTCAAGGAATATGAAGCATCTGGAGACTCAGACATAGCACATTTCCAGCCGGAAATGCCAGAGCTTGATTCGTAGGCTTGGCACTGCTCAGCAACCACCAGTTCAAGCTCACCCTGTTGTCAAGCCAAATGCTGTAGCTAGCCACTTATTGCAAGTGGCAAAAGTACCCCCGGAGAAACAGCACCGACATCAAGTACGAGATAAGTGGCGACAATACTGCTGTCGGAAGTCAGATGAACTAGATCAAACTACTCCAGAGGCATTTACAACAACAGAACATGAAACCGTGCTATGCAACATCAAAGCTGGGAAAGCAGCAGGATATGACAACATCCTGCCTGAATTCCTGAAGCATCTTGGCCTGAAGGCAAAAGAATGGCTTGCTGCTTTTTACACCCGGGTTGTTAGGGAAAGGTGTATGCCAACTATGTGGCACCAGGCAAAGATTATTACGATACCAAAGCCTGGCAAAGATCCCAACAATGCGGCGAGTTATCGCCGATCTCCTTGCTTTCAGTCTGTTTTAAGGTATTGGAGCGCCTGATTTTCCAAAGAATTGGTCCTGACTTGGAGAATATTATAACTGTTGTGCAGGCAGGCTTCAGGCATGGCCGTAGCACTTTCGATCAAGTCGTTGCCCTGACTACATTTATTGAAAACGGGTTTCAGAGGAACCTTAAAACAGGAGTTGTTTTTCTAGATCTAACAGCGGTATATGACACGGTCTGGCATGCAGGGCTACTGTTGACAATTTCCAGAGTATTGCCGCGCTGGATAGTTGAGACTGCTGAACTCTTCCTTCGCAACAGACGCTTCAGAGTGCACATCAGAGAGAACTGCAGCTCGTGGAGGCGTCAGACTAATGGACTCCCACAAGGGTCTGTTTTCTCGCCAAGTTTATTCAATGTCTATGTCAATGACTTACCTGTAACACAGTCACGTAAGTTCATGTATGCAGATGACATTGCTCTCGGGATCCAAAGTCGCTCATTTGCTGAGCTTGAGGGGGTACTGAACAAGGACCTGGAGGATATGACGGACTTCTTCAAGAAATGGCGTCTACAGCCAAGCGCAACAAAGACAGTCTTCCTGTTGGTGTGGAGCTCTTCAGACCATGTCACACATTGTGAACAACTGTCCACTGACGAAGTTCTCCGGTGGACTGCAGGCTTTGCATGTTGCTGATGATGACACCGTTAAATGGCCGAGCACCCACTGCACATGATAATAATAATAATAATAATAATAATAATAATAATAATAATAATAATAATTTAACATTGAATTTATGAAACGAGTTAAATAATGTACAGCCTTGGCTCGCTAAAGCTGGACATTATTCAACGAGCTTCATAAATTTAATATTAAATCATTACCCATTTGAGATTCTTTTATCACATAGTGTTTAATTTCAGTAGAAATTATTTAGATGGAAAGAAGAACGAATAATTTCATTCATTTTGACAGACGTTGCAGATTTCATTTGCTGTGCGTAAAAAATAGTCCCCACCAAAGTTGAACTAGTATTGACGTTTAAAAGATGATACTTTTCTTACAAACTATAAATCAAAGAACAAGCGGCCTTCCGAATAAACATAACATTTTATACAGACAAAATCATTTTTCAACACAGAATGTCCTATGTGTCTGATGTCGCATTGTTTGATGTACTACCCGTAGAGCTAATGATCTATGTTTACATAACCTAAAAGTGTTACTTTCACAAGTAAACATTACATTGATATTGCGATATTCATGTGAAAGAAAGTTTACTGGATGCAGAAATTCCCATATTTACTGTAATTTGCAGTGTTTGATTTGGAACAGTAGACTGCAGAATATGCAAACAAATTTCATTTTGACTAGGAATTGCATCACATATTTACCGCGTAAATACGCAGTAGCTGCAGAAACTTTTGTCAGTTTGGAGACCGGTTTATGACCACATTCGTCTGTGAACAGAGGTTAGTTTATTTACTTCTGTAAGTTAATATTTAAGCTACACTTGTATATAGGGTGGATTCCATGCTACAGATATACCGCCTCCTCCAACCCGCACCCCACACAAGCAATGACCGTAGTTTTACTTGTTGTTATTATTGTTTTTATCTTGTGGTTTTAGCCAATTTTCATGTTATGATATGTTATACATGACATAAACCCCTGTGGGGGTATATTAGCCATATTGAAGCAGACAAGACCATTTTTACCCAATTTCTTTTCGCGAGTCGATTCGAAAAATGGCGGCCAAAAATGTTCATTGAAAACAAAATATTCCAGTCGGCGGGGTTAAAAACGTTTAACTACGATCGCAGCCAATCAGTAAAGAGAATATTGCGCAATAATGTCATGGGCTTATTTAGACCCAATCAGAAGCACATAAAGTGATATTTTAACGCGTGGTAATATAAAAAAAATATGAAACTGCACATACTATAGGAAAACTATACCTACTATGTGATAATTAGTAATATTAAACATTTCGCAGTGATGCTGTATGTTATTATATTCATGAAAAGTGTTTCTCGATACTCGCTTGGCGCTCAGCATTAAGAAGTTAGTGTTAGGACTGGTCGGCCTGGTGTCAGGATAATGTGACTGGGTGGGACATCATGCTATATGTCTGCGGCATGATGCCCCAGTGCTAGACATCACTATAAACTGCCACACTGCAGACATCGTAGCGATATGACTGAAAAATTGTTAAAGCTACATTAAAAATCCAAATCACACACACACACACACACACACACACATTTTCTCGATAGCGAAAATGTAGGTGCCAAAGTAATCCGATAAAATAAAGTATTACGGGTCAAAAGAAGAATATTACATAGCAAAACCTAATGCGTTACTTTCCCTGAAGGAAATGTGTTCCGTTTACTAAGAGTAACGCGTTAGTTTTATAACGGATAGCATTTGGACAAACAAAAAACAATAAGTTTTTAACCCGTTGCCTGCTGAATGTAACGCGTTACTTTTTCATTTTTCTCCAACAGTTCAGAAGCAAGCAATTTGAAAGAATTACCACACTGGTGTTACCCAGGAGACTTAGCAGCACATGCGCCAGATGTGATTAGCTGTCGCCTGAGGTTGCCCGATCATGGAATACTTGGGATTCAAGTGCTGGCAGTAGCTATTTAACCAGTGCATCCGCATAAAGCACATGGTTGGTAATATTATACTGTACAATACAATTCTCTCCACACGGAAAACGGGCTGTATTGGGGTCTAGTTGCATACAAAACAGATGATAGAAAAGAACACATTTTGAAATGCAATTTTAAGAATTGTACAATGCACATACCCGAATTAGTCTTTATATTTCAAGTCAAGTACATTTGCATAGATTTTGTCCAGCATTTTTCACACGTTTTCAATTTTATGGACAGTCACTGTGGATCTTGCAGATTATAGTAGTCACTATAATTTTGTAGTTTAACTGTACTCCAGGGAAGAAATTAGTTAAAGAAGTCCATTACATTTCAGAATAGCACCCTTAACCCACTTTGAGTAGTTATGCAGAACTCATAATGACAATGTGTAGCTTTCGTATGATATCACTTTTACCAAGCTTGAATTAGTCCTACTTTTCAAATTACTAGATTCATGTGATTTAGTTCTTTATGAAAATACATACATGACTGTCAAAGCATATATGTAAATATTATTACAGTTTTATATGCTTGTAAATGAAATATGACTGCTTGGTACTGATCATCCGAGCAACATCAACCCTTCTCCATGGAAATCCCGTTTTTTTTGGGGGGGGGGGGGTCAGTTTGTGTAATGTGTAAGTAGGCTGTTGTATCAACAAATCCTTTAAGTTCAGAATATGTCATAAGTCTTTCCTTTTTATTATTCTTATCAGTGTGATTTATTTTTAAAAGCTACCGGACGTTTAGCTTATAGCTATAATCAGGAGTAAACTAGTGCTTGTGGAGGGGGGGGAGGTGTCGCAAGGAATGGCGGACCGAAATGGGCGGATTGGTGTTTACAGAAACAATATGTAAAATAGACACCTAAATAATTTCTTAAATTATAATAAAATGAGTGTACCAAACAGGCCGAAGAGATAGATAGATAGATAGATAGATAGATAGATAGATCGATAGACAATATTAAAATTCAAAACAAAATAGTTTATATTGTGAAAAACCATGAACGTTTAATTTTATTTTTTAAATATCCGATTGACATTTTATTATCAAATGCATATCTTTCTCTTCTCTCAATAGTAACTACTCCTTGAGAAGTTAAACAACTATATACATTGATTATAACTTTCCTGAATCTTGTACACTGCAATTAATTCTTAGGACAGGGTTGTTTTAGGATAGTAAACATTATGAGCGCAAAACACAAACGTTCAGAAAAACACGTCTTTTCTTGAGTCGTAAAATGTCGATTGATTTAAAATCGATTGTGCTTTGAAAACGTCTGTCAGCTAAAAAAATGTGAACTGTTTAGTATGCTCTTACTTGAAGATTTATGAGTTCTTCAGTCGGCATGAAACAGTTATTTACTGCCATCCAGTTGGATCATGATCAAATAATTTGGATTTATCACAGAATATCATATTGTTTTGAATTATACTTCAAGTGTACTTTAGTACAATTTCCATGTAGTTTCTTTACATCCATAAATCTTTAGTTTGTTACAAATGATGGAATAAAAATATCGGTCGAAGTTTGCGAGAACTGGAGAGGATGTACATTTTAGATATACCGAGGATTAAAATGTCAGTTATGAAAACGCCAAAGTACTTATCTTTTCTTTTTAATAATAAATTTTTCATTAACTTGGTCTTGTTTCCTCGAGCAATGGGAAATTCTCTAAAGCTCAACAAACATTGGCTGATAAAGCACGAAAGTCATTGAATATGTTTATCAGTAATTTGAAGAAAAAAATGTTACTTAAATTATAATGTCTGAAAGGTGTTGATGTCTATGTTTGATATCTATATTGTTCTTGTTTTGAATTACGGATCAGAGGTATGAGGTATCACCAGGCTGACGCCATTGAACGTATAGAAAGAATGTTTTTACAATTTTGTTAAATGTAAAAATACCTTCTTCTGACGTCAATGTATAAATAAAGCTGGAAGAATACCACTTAAATACTTAAGGCCGGTTTAGTTTGTTAAATATTAGTTTCGAAGTCAATATTCTGCAAATATACTGAGCACTGTATATAGGAAGTTATATATTGAAAATGAGTTACATAATTGTATCACCTAGGGTACATTCCTAAAAGATACTTTAAACATATTTGGTTTTGGTAAAGTGTGGATGTTTCCTGATACTGTAAATGGCTCCAAATTTATTCTAAGTATTAAACAAAGAGTTACACGTGCTTTTCCATCAGGCTGGAATAAAAAATTACAAAAAGTAAACAAAACCTGTTTCTATATAAATATATATAAACTGATTTCGGCCTGGAAGATCATTTCAAATTCTTGTTGAACCATAGACATCGATAGACCTTGAGAAAACTAAAATGTTGAATGCAACGCGTTACTTTTTCATTTTTCTCCAACAG
>JAECUM010008022.1:0-128851 GCA_016617855.1 Megalonaias nervosa | reverse complement strand
GTGTATTTCCTGTTACAGTTCATACAGTCCTGGTGAGTTCTTTTTTCGAGGACTTTCAAAAGTTTTCAAGGAGTATTTTGTCTTACAGAAATTAAACCTTCTACATATACCACTTTGTTTACCATTTTATTTGCTTTTTTCATCATTTTTGCAATAAATACAAAATAGCAAAAACTACGAATTTGAAAAGCGATATACCATTTTTATTTTCTTTACAAGTTGTGTATTCCCTAAGATGTATTCAAATAGCCGAAGGAGGAGGTGGTAAATTCATCGAGTTTTTGACGAAATCGATGTCTTTTTAAGGACAAAACCAAATTTTCGCAATTCAATGAATTTTCAAATCAACTCCTCAAAATCAAAGATTGTTTATAGTTTGTACAACCATGCTTGTTGCATAACATCTGCCTTTCGTGTGTATTTAGAATGAATGTAACAAAGAGAAACTACGATAACTGGGAAGGTTGATGAACGTAATCCGAAAGCCCTGTTAACGATTTTGTGCAAACCTCACAGGTTCTCAGTGTAGTCTCTCCCATTCCATTGTACAATAGTAAGGTCTTCCTAAACTTGGTGTCAGAAAAAGACAGCATTTTCTGCGGCAAGGAGGCTGTCAGAGAGAGAAACGGGGCCAAAATTAGTCCTCTTCTCCCCATGTTTTGCCACGACTTGCTCTGGGAAAATGGGCGCTCAGGAATAAAGTTTGGGTGGGAGTTTCTTTCGAAACCAAAAATGGAATTTGTGTTTGCTTGGTATGCACAAGGCAAGCTTCTTTGGTGGTCCGTTCCTGACGTCTATGTGGTGGCCTTGGAAGTATGGTAGGTTGGAAGATATAAGGTTTATATTTGAAAAATGCCTTATGGTGATCTTTGCGCAGTGCAAATGAGAATTCACCTCCCTCTTCCCGTGAGATGGGGGTTAATAAAAACATTGGTAGACTTGGAGAGTGAATGTTGAGATGCTCATGATTTCAGTGCAATACTGAATCCCATATGTTAGCGGTGGGTCTTAATAGTGGGAACTAGGTTATGCTTAGCTTGCTGACATGAAGTCATTTAGACCATATATGGTATGGAGTCCATAGCCATGACTTTGTGAACCGGTTGTTGCATGTGAAGGACAAGGTTCCGGTCCACATGTACGAGGAGACTAATTGGAGAAAGCCAGTATGTGTGTTTTGTAGAAGGACGGTTGGAGTTGGAAAGGAGCGATGCGTGTGAAAAAGGACACTGAAATATGGGTCTGAAGTTACCTTTAAAAAAAATAAGTGGATTGATGGAGCGGAAGGAGGAGATCAGAATTCTGAAGACAGAACTGGAAGACCTTTTTCAGTGGATGCTCGGAAGGCAGGGTCTTCCCTGGCCATCACTGCACCGAGTACAAAAGAAGGGGCCTGTAAACGTCTTTGAATCATTGAAAAATTAAAGTGTTGGGCAACAAAGAAATCTCTGCAATGACAACGACCAATAGTCAGGGGGAAACAGGTTGTCAGGGATGATGAACATGGCTGGAAGTCTATACATGTGGGGAAATGTTAATCTCCAGGCATCGACTTTAATTTTTGTCAGATGCTGCTGATGAGTACTGAGTCTCCCGAGTAGGGAAATCACCGTAACTAGTACTAGGTCACGACAAAGCCATCACAAGTAATGAAACTGACTGGTGTTGGCCCGTGTTATCTTCATGGTCAAATATTGGATGGCATGGAAGACTTGATCACCAAATCGATGCTGGCTGCGATATGAATCTACAAGATGGATGAAGCTGGAAGTGGTGTATCCAGGTGTTAAATGCTGTCTGCATTTTGGGTCCAGGACTGAATTTGTTTAGTGTACAAATAATTTCAACACGTGTATGACATCTACAAGTGTGATACAAAGTCTCCGATAATCACTGTCTTGTGTCAGCATCGTTTTAACAAATTTTAAAGATGTTCATGTCATGATGTGCTTTCTGACAAATTTGGAAGAATTTTAATAGGCAATTTTGGAGAAGTCTTTTAAGTTGTTTTTAAATTTAGTATCAGTGACCATATTTGATGCAAGACACATCATTTGAACCAATTTAAAAAATCTTTATGCCGGATGCATTTCATCACACTTAGTCAAATTCTGTTTAGTGGTTTCTGAGAAGTTTGCTTTCAAGGCTTTCCTAGTGTTAGTAAAGGGTGTTGAGATACAGTTAGTCTGTGGTTACACAGATGTCACCAGCCAATGGTGTTTCGCCCCATATCTCTATACAACCTTCAGATAGCGGGGAAACTGTTGATCAGACATTGCCCGTCTTTGTTGACTGCCAGTTCTATTCTTCATGCTACAGCCAGATCCAACTGTACACTCTTCCTGCTGCCTTGATCATTTGTCTGCACTGATGTTTTCCATTATCTTCCTCTTATTTCTAGTACACTCAGCATCCTACAGGTCCACTGTGAAGCAAACCTCCTGCATCCTACTTGCACCAGAAAGAGTTATGTTCTCCATCCCTTTACTCTATAGCTCTCCAACAGATCCTGGAACTTCTCCATCTTCCTTTCATACACTTCATCCAATTGTTCTTCCCATCTGGCTGTCAGTTCCATCAAACTGATCCTATTTGCAGTCGCAGACCATATGGCGATGTCTGGACGAAGTGATGTCCGTGCGACTTCCGAAAATAGGGTTTTCCCCAGGTCTTCTCTCCCATGACTGTGTTTCTAGGAATATTCCAGCATTATTTTTTTGTTGTAGGTTTCTTTTGTCTCTTGTTAACAAATTCGATGAACTAGGGACCTGACCTCCCTGAGTTCTGGACTTTCCATCATTTTCTCTCCAATATGCCATCTCTTTCCAAACCTTGTTGCGTCTCCATCTGCATCACCCTTGGGCCAAGGCAACCTGATTTGATGATAGAAAATGCCACAGTGTAGTTCTTTTCTGGCATAACAGGCATGTAGGATCATATGTCTGGTTCCATCTATATGTATGTGCTGCCAATTTGAGAAAATCATACATGATCTGAAGCAGGAATTAGGATTTGCAATGGTTTGTATTACCAAATGTCTATGTGAGTTTCCTCTCTGGTAGTTGCCTTTGTGTCCAGATTGTTTATGCACCCATTTTGACTGCTCTTGCTGACCTCTCTTCAACCTTACTTCTAGGATTTTATTCCTTGACCATGGTAATTTGGTCTGTTGGGCTTGATGCATTCCATTTTTCAGATTTCCTTGAGCTGAGCCTTTATCTTCCTTTATTTGTAGCCCAATGATAACTCTGTGCTTCAGTTTGCTCTCAGCTACATTCAATGCCTTGCTAATAGACCACCTTTTTCCTGTCCTAACTTCTATTCTTGCTCCATTTATGTTCTCATCCTTTCAATCCCTCAAATTTATCAGGAGTTTAGCTTTGACCACCTTGTAATCCTCAACCTGCAATGATAGGGGCAGCTGTAGCTTGCATGACTTAACATATATACCAATACTGGCAAATTATGGAGGAACACCTAGCCATCTTTTCAGATGTTTGTTGATAACCTGTTCTAGTTTCTTGACTGTGCTGATAGGGATTCATTCACTACAAGTGTCCATGTGAACCTTGGAAGTAAACCATGCTAGCAGTAATTTTTGAAGGTGGATTGGCATCATCAGAAAAAATTTGAAAGGCCTTCCTACTAGGATGTTTTCTTTCAAATTTTGTCAAGTTTTGTTGAGCAGCATTTGAGAAATCATTCTGAAGTTTTTTCTAATTTTAGTAAAAGTGGACATATCTTGTGGCGGATTGGCATTATTGAACACATCTAAAAGCCTTCATGCCAGGATGCTTCATCAAATTTGGTCATATTCTGTTAGGTTTCTTGAGAAGATGTAAACAGCAACTGTAAATAGATAACTGCATGTACAAAAGACCACACCATAAGCCTTATCCCTAGATGAGCTAAAAATACTTATACCAAAAAGTACTTCTTTCATATTGTGTGACACTTTATACCAGATTACTGAAAGGTTATGCAAAACAAAAATATCATCCTTAGGATTATCATAGGGCCTGGATACTGCCACTTAAAATGACTTGGTTTGATTCATGGTTCTGGCTTGTATAAGGTTGTCCGCCAAACGTTGGTGGTATTACCTTTTCTTTATTTTGGTTAGCACATTACAAATACATGTCAAAAATTATCCAAAATTTATCTAATAATACATGTAGATAGATATGCAAATGAACACAAAAAGTAGGGTATCAAATGAAGGATGGAAAAGTATCCTTTTTTGGCTAGATATGCTAACAAGGTCATCCCTTTGACTATAATCAGAGTCCTACCAATTCCAAATTGTGCCCCATATAGTTTTTGGAATTCAGTTCAAAACTAGCAGAAAGGCCTGATATTACCCACCATGCTTACATAACTTATCAGCTGACCATATCACAAAGGAGGCTTATGGAAAGAAAACCTAGGTCAGCCATCTTCTAAACTACATATCATGCTCATTTTACATGTCTTACTTTCATCCTGACAAAAATTTGTTCTGCAGATAATGGCATAAACATGCAGTCTCTTGCTCATAAATGAAGTCATCCAAGATTTGGATAATATAAACCATTTACAGAGTTGTAAAAAAAATGGATGAGAAATATAGCCACTAAATCTAGAAAAGTAACAAGCTCAGCCAATAATATGCATACATTTCATTAATATGCACCAACCTCACTTTTTATAGAAAGTGTACATGACATGGACAATATAAGCCTACAGAGTAGCAAACTGACTGGAAATCATTCTGTCAAGTAGTAACACAGCAACAAACTCAGCCAATCACATAGAAGATTACCACATAAATATGCATAGATCCTACTCCTAACCAAACTTGCCCAACAATTCACCCAATCTGATACAAGGTTGTATCAAATAATGTGCATGAATTTCACTTATGATCATACTGAACCAACGTTTTATGACATGGGTCTGTTTACCAAGTCTGATCAAAATGCTATCAAAATAGAGTTTTTGGAGTGGTAAAAAGAACAACTCCATAACAGATGCAAGACCATCTCATAAATAAAATTCTTCCAATTTCTTGACAGTAATGCCTATTTCCCAAGTTTTTTTTTAAAACAACTTGTTCACACATACAGTCTCTCAAATGTTAAGAAGCTCAGCCAATCATATTCAAGATCTCCTCTTTATATCAGTGGATCTTGTTCATAATAAAATGCATCATATATCTTTATGATGTGAGCCAAAATCGACCTGAATCATGTTTTCCTGAGTGGTAATAAACTAAGGCAATCAGCTGCAAGATCGCCTCATTATTATGCATGGATCTTATTTATTATAAAATTTGTCCAAGGTCTTGATAATAGAAGCATATATTCCAAGTATGATAAAACTCAAATCAGAAGTAAGACTTCAGGAGTGGTAACAAGCTTAGCCAATTAAATGCACAATTTCCTACTTAATATGCAAATTTTTTTACTCATTATCAAACTTTTGAAGATCTTGAAGATATAAGCATATATTCCAAGTTTGACAAAAATGAGACATCAGATTGGTACCATTTGCACTTAGGACCAACCAGACATCATAAGAACCCTCTAAGTGAAAATGCCATGTTGACAATCCATTTAAGAGCATCAATAAAAAGATTTTCAAGATGGCCAAAATGACAACCGTATTGAATGTTGGATTGGCACCATTTTCATTTAGGACCACCTAAACATCATAAAGAAGCCTTTCAGTGAAAACAATAACAAGATTTTCAAGATGGCCACTGTAGGGCCATAGTGGATGTCAGACAGCAACATTTTCATTTAGGACCAAGCTGATCATGGGATGAATGTGTATGTAAAGTTTCATGATAATCCTTCAAGTAACAATAACAAACTTGTGCTAATGGATGGAAGCCATCAGACAATGGACAACGGACCATCTCATAAGCTCTTCTGGTCTATGAAAAGTCGAGCTAAGGAGGTTAAACAATCAGATACAAGATCACCTCATTAATATGCATGAATCTCATTTAATATTAAATTTGTCTGAAATTTTATTGAGTTAAACCATATTCCAAGTTTGACTGAAATTGGATCAGAAATATGGCATCCAGAATGGCAACAGCAATTGTTGATTGGCAATAAATGCATGACATAGCACATAATGGGCAGCTGAGCTACTGTATATACAGGGTTATATGTCAAGTCAAACTGCAAACAACAAAGATCCAGATCTGGCAGAGCATAGTGCACCTGGAGATCAGGGTACATGTTCTTTGTTGTACTGATTACACCTAACAAACTGCACAGACCCAGACTGCCAGTACATTATGCAATGGCAGATCTGGGTCTTTGCAGTTGCAGCTGGTATCATCTTATAAGCATGTATATATGGAAAATAACCTATTTGTAGGAAAAAAGATGGAAACAAATGTAGACTAACAGGACAATTTTAAGATTCTGAGAACTGGGTTAATGGGGTTTTATCTGTATTTTATTTTAAATGTTGTCATTGTAGCATGTTGTATACAGTACTGCAAGAGTGTGTGATGGAGGAAAAAAATGATCTGAAATTTGCAAGGTGTAAAGGAATTACATAATATTTTCATTGTGCCAGATAATTAGTTTACAAGATTAAATTGTACAAAAGGTACAACTGAGAATTGGTCAGATCCCAAATACAGAGAAAAATCATCGATCTGGACCGTTTATCCAGAAACCTCACTATCTGGACATAGTTCAATGTGAACAGAATTCCTAAAAGTTAATTTCCTCCGTTAATCCAAAAATTCATGTTCTGGATCAGGAAATCAAAATCAGGGACTAAAGTGTCAAATTACTACAAAACCTACTTGATAATCTGGAAATAACCTGTCCAAAAATAAGAAAATTCGAAAAATCGTATATGACAGTAGTCAGTCAGATAACACAGATTCACCAATGTAAATTTGAAGGTGTGTCAATTTATCAGTCTCTGATTGGTCAAATTCTAGTAGAATATTAAAGTTATAAATTGATCACATGATAATGTGTTTGGAAAAACTTCAAGTATCGCGAGCATACTGTAAACAGCAATTGTATAAACATTGTGTGTTTTTGCTACTCGTACAAACTGATAAAACTGTCCAGACATTTTGACATAACATATGATTAATAAATTATGTGCTTCGTTAAGTCTCTTTGTTGTTTACCAACTATATGTAACAATCTCACAGTTTGATGATGGTTGTACAAATAAAGTTGACTGATTTAAACTTTGGACAGAAAAGGGCTTCAATTCAGAATAAAAAGTGATGTCAATTATCGGCTCATTAGCAGCTATAACAGTTGTGAAAAAACTACCAATAACAACAACTGCATTTTATTAGTTTACATTAATGCATTTCACTGCGAGAGATCAGTTTGTATTTGTTATACTTTCTACATTATTATGGCAACACCATCAAGCAAGCGTAGATGAGTAGAGATACTGACCAACATAAAAAAGATTTGCCAGCACAGAGGAGATCACCCAAAAGCTATCATTCAAGATACTGCCTGCATATTATATCTGACCTATCCTTAGACACTGGCAAGTAGATGATTGCAGACATCATAAAAAACAAGGTCAAATGGTTTCCAATACCTGCCAAATCAGCAGATCTAACCATCAACAAGTGGTCCTCAAACATGTTGGTGCATATTATAATAAGTGAAATAAACACAAGTCAGTAGATGTATTAATTAATTTATTTAAACCATTATTGAATATACAGGACATGTACAGCTAGCAAATACATGTACACTGTACAGTACATGTACTGTATAAGGTATGATGACTGCATAAAATAAAAATGTGCATGATTCAATTATCTGGAAAACTCATTAATCCAGACATATTCACTGGGAACAACAGTGCCTGGATTAACAAGGTTCCACAGTACATGCATCAACAATAACAAAAACTTCACTTGGAAATGAGAGTGATTTTGTAATGATTTATTTATTTATACTCGTATTTTGAAAATGCATTTTGTTTAATCAGTTTAATTACTTGCCGAACAGTATGCATCAGTTTCCTGTAATAGCTGTCTTAACAAAAGATGATAAACACTGCTGATGGGTAGCTTATGTTTCAGTACATTCATTGTACATTAAAAAAAAACCAATGTGGATAATCATTAGCAACAAATACATTTTACATCCAGACACACCTGCAACAGAAATCTTGTAAGTTATGTCAGTAACAATTAATATTAAGTCACATTGAAATTGGTGACATGCAACAAATCAACCTCTGAGAGCTGAGAAGCTCAGCACATTTTACTGGACCAGAAAATCAGCTACGTAGTTTCAATGGCCAGCCTAATGCCCACATGCCAACCATTAAGCCTTTTTCACCTAATTATGTATTACATTCGCCTGTATATAAATTTTCATTTGAAACTTTACTTCACATGTCCATTATACTGACATTCAAGTTAGATAGTGGACCAGTCTGTACTTTTAAAGAAAATGTTTCTAGATGTTAAGCATAATGGGCTTAACAGTTTGACTTGTGGATGAAAATTCTTAAAGCAGATGGGTCTTTTTAAACTTCAAAACATGTCAGATCAAATAAAGATAAATTAATACTGCTTGACAGATTTGAAAAGAATCTAAAAGATATCATACAGCTCTTGGACTGAGCACATCATAATGAAGACTTCATGATCGTTCAGGCGAAAGATAGACATGTAGACTAATTAAATAAGTGTTGAATATAAATAATTGATATGTTTTGTGTTTGTATTCTTGTTCTAATCCACAATTATTTTGCCCATTTTTGACCTGCTGCAGATCTAGGTTAGTAGCAAAATTAAATGTACATTTTTATATGTTGTACTGTAATTATGGCATGTAATATATAGATTACGCATTTTTATGCTCAGATTATGCTTTTTCTGCCCCTTATATTAGCGAAAATTAGGCTTACACAGTTCTTGGGGTTGGCATGTATGCTAATGATTAGGAAGAAGCCTGCTCACCATCTGTGGTTAGGTTCAAACTCAAAAGTCAGTAAATAAAGTATAACTGCATATATGATGATTCAAACCTATAACTTAATATATAAATAATAATTCCCCTTTTGTCAAAAACATCAAACAATAAGCATTTTCATCATCACATTTTCATGAGAAATGTGAGACTGACTTTGACACTGATACTGATTAAAGTGACAGGCTGACAGTGTAACATAAAGCATAGGTCTGATAAATCAATGCGACAGTGGTCATTTTTGTGACAGAAGCATGTGGTACATGTAAATACTAAATAAGGATGGCGATACAAGTACTGAGGTTTATTTCACAGAGTATAAAATAGGCAGAACTTAAAGTCAACTGAACACGGCCTCTTTTGGTCTCTCTCAATTAGTTTTCCATTCCCTACTGGCAAGTACTTGCAAATTTGAACTTGACAGAGCTGAATCTAACTTGTCCCATGAATCTGTCAAATGGATTTGTCCATCCTTACATCTCAGTCAACACTGACCCTTTGTGCCAGTGAGAGTGCACTATATAATTTGATGGAAATTTCTGTGCGATAAACAAAGCTTAAATTGTGAAGTACAAAAAACTATGATTACTGCAAAAATCTGGATAAGCATATGGGGTATGAACTGCATATACAGGTGATGCTCGATTTACGCAATAGTTAAGTTCTGAGGTTATGATGTAAATTGAAAATTAGCATAAAACAAAAGTAATTTTCCCATGGGATGCTTGTAAATTAAAGAAGTTCTTGGGCAAATTATACCTCTAAGTTTTCAAGTGATGATTATTTATGCATAATTTTCACACAAATTAATACATATAGTATTTACATGAGCTGCACGAGTCACAGCACATGGCACCAGCAATGGTGTAAAAAGGAGCACAGTGGCGCCAATTGAATGTTATTTCTTTCATTATAAATGGCGTTAAAATGAAAGTGCATAAATTGAACTGGCATGAAGTAAGCATCACCTGTAATTAGTATGTCTTCAAAATCTTGTAACAAAATATTACAACTGTTGTGCAAATGATTAACATGTCTTTCAGCAAATATGAAAGGCCTGGTCACTGGCCTTTGGGACAATGGTCATATGTAGGCATGGTCACTGGCTCTTGGGAAAATGGTCAAAGGTTGGAATATTTACTTCTTGGAGGAAGAAATGATTGTTTCCCAGGTGGTTTCATGCTCACAGTCTAGGTTATCTACTTCGTTTTCTACCCTGATCGGGTTCCCATCTGGTAATTAAAAAAAAAATAAAACCTCCATTTGAGTCAGATCCTTAAATTCAAAGAACAAGAAGCAGATCAATTTTTCAAAACACTTCCCTTTATTTTATATTATTATTCATAAAATACACTAACAATAAATCAAATAGAGCAATGATTTATGCTCTGTTCATAGACTCTTGTATATTTAAAAAAAATAATATGCTGCACATAAAATCTGCATAGTAATAAAGAATGAATATAACGAATACATCCATGTAATAAACTCCAAGGCTGGACAAAAATGATGGAAAATTTGTCTAACAAAAGAAAATCGCTGCTCTCCTACAGCTGACGTCATTACAAGATTAAATCTGTTCAAACACAACACCAAGAATTCTACTGAATACTTGCCTATCAGTGGTTCGTTAAGAGGTTTCAAAGGTCACTCCATACTTTGCAAATTTAGTCTGCAATGATGCAAGGGGATTGATAAATCATTTGGATGTCAGAGCATAAGATCTCAATAAGCTAACACAAACATACTGAAAACTACAACTCCGGAAGAGGTTTCAGATCAATTGTAAAAATGGCAGAAGCCTACAAAATTGGTATGTAGTATGTGTGTGTATGTGATTTGGATTTTTAACGTAGCTTTAAAACATTTTCAGTCATATCGCTGTGATGTCTGCAGCGTGTCAGTTTATAGTAATGTCAAGCACTGAGGCACCACGCCACAGACATGTAACATCATGTCCAACCCAGTCACATTATTCTGACACCAGGCTTACCAGTCCTTGCACTAACCTCTTAATGGTATGACTTGGCTGGGGTTTGAACTCGCGACCTCCTGCATCCAAGGTGGATGCTTTAACCACTAGGCCACCAGAGTGGTCCCAGTATGAAGTTATAGTGTAGTAGGGTTTAATGCCATTTTTCAACACAAGATAGGCTATACATGGCAGCCAGTATAACTGATGGAGGAAGAATCCTGGAAAACCCCAGGAAGAACCACCAACCATGAGAAGCTACTGGCAAACTTTCTCACATACCCATTTTAGCTGAGCCTGAGACTCCAACCCACACAGACAAAGGTGAGATGGCAGTGATCGGAACATTGAGTGCTTTAGACCACTCAGCCACTCAGGCTCCCCCCACCCCATATGAAGTAAAAAGACTCCAAAACTGGTCATAAACCACATCAACTGGTAATGATGGCTGATCTGCCTGTATGGGTGTTTCTGACATAAATTCCATCTATTTTTTCCCCAAAAGGTTATAAGTCACATGAAATCATTCCTATAATCACATTTTAGGTACAATATATATATATATATATATATATATATATATATATATATATATATATATATATATATATATAATATACGGTGGAGGAGGAGTTGGGGGAAAAGAGTAAAACTAATTTTAATTATGTAATACTTACTCACTGTTGTTGAGCTTAATCTTTCCATAATGCAAAAACATTATCCATGCTAGATGCACCATCATCCTGTTCTAGAAACTCTTGGAACATGTGCATCAACCTAGTTTCATCTACATCACTGGCCCATGTACAATAGTATATCCTCATTCTATTTTGGGTGGGAGAAGGGCATCCAATACTGACAGGAAAGTATTACATAATGAAAGTAAAGTTTTAATCTCCTAAAAACTACTGATGGACTTAGCTCAGCCACCCAATCAGAGTGTGCCATGTCTACAGGACCAAGTGAAAAAAACAACCTTAACTCTGGCTTGCTAAAGACTAAAGATAAAAACAGAAGGTTGTCTGCAATTTCCAAAATACAGCCATCATAATATCATCCAAATTAGAGTAATTGAGATAGGCCCTGGAAGCTGAGATAGCCCTTATTACAAAGGCTTTTATCTTCATGAACAAAAAGGTCTCTTTCATTGAGATACCCATAGTCTCTTGTGATGGTGAGGGAAATCCATGTAGAGACAGTGGATGCTGAAATATCAGCTATGCTCCTCATGGGGAGAAAAAACCTTTTCCTACCTTTCATTACTAAACAGAAGTGCTCTAATTGGGCAAAGAGGTCTATTCTGATCATCCCCAGCACAGATGCGAGAAAGACTTGTGATCTCTTTTGGGGATGGAAGTACTGAGAATTAAACTTGGCTGACATAACAAGGAAACAGAATTGTAATTCCTGCTGAAGAGCAAACATCCTTCCTCAATTGATAAAGCAGGTGGCTTGCTTCTTCTATAGTTATAACAGTTATAAGATGGTTTTATGAGAGATTTTTGTCCAAGTCTATAAGACACATGAAAAGTTCCATCTTGGCATCAACGAGTGAGACATTGGTCTCTGTAGCTCGAAGTACTTTATAAGATCTGCCAAATGAGAATCTGTACAAAAAAACCCCTGACCTTTGGAGAATTTATATGTGCTTGAAAGGGCAGTCCTATAACCTTTCGTTGTAGAGAACAAACAAGATTTCTTTTGAAAAGTATGGGTAGAAAATATGCTACTGCAGTAACGGACGGGTGGCTAGGAATAACACATTTCCTAGTGCACCAAAATCTTTGTACTGTAAACCTTTGATGCAGAACATCACCAGGCCTGGTCAATGCAGTTGGTAACTTTGCTTAAAAATTTTGCCTCGCAGATAGATCACTTGTGATGAGCCAAATGTGAAGGTGGAAAATCGGAAGAATGGTGTGAAACAGAGTACCTCTGTGCTGTGAGAGTAATTTCTTCCACTGAGGTAACACACGGTTAGTCGATCAGTAGTTTGAGGTGGTCACTGAACCATGTCCTTTGAGGACACAGACTTGAAATCAGGATAATCTGAATTGTAGATGTCATGTAAGCACTTGTGATGGGAAAGCACAAGCTAGCAACTGATCCCACTTTAGGCTGAAGGTGTTCACTGTTCAAACTCGTAGATCTGGGACTAGAGAAATATAAAATAGAAGTTTCTTGTTGAGTATCGTTATAAACAAGTCACCTAGAGGTTTCTCCATTAGAATGATCTCCAAAGAAAGAAATAATGGTAAGCTTGGTCTGTAAAATTCTCACGTGTTCCAGGACTCTGTATATCACTTCTGGTGGAACATGAACCGGATCCAGAGAGGTAAGGAGAGAGTTCTGTGAAGTGCAGATGTAAACCTTCCTCCACTATGGAAAGAACCTATTAATCTTCCACGACGTTCAACAAAAGCTCTGAAAAGAGGGCAAATTGATCAGCAACTTGCATTAAAGGAAAAGGGATGCACTACAGGAGAGATATGACATCTGTAGGTGCCCTCTTCTCCCCCTCCCCCAAGTAGATTTCCTCGCCTTGCTCCTGCCCCTCCAGTTTCTCCATCTTGACTGAGAAGTGAACTTTTAGGAGGGCTGGGTACTTTGCTGTCGTGTTTGCAGAGTCTTCTTTTGGAAATCTTGTTTGCCCATGGCTCAATCGGGTTGTGTTCATTTATTGGCAGGTTTCAACAAGCCAGTAACCGAAACAAGGGACCTTTGTTATTGATCTTTAAAATTCTCTGATGCAACAGTAGGAATGAGACCACTGAACAGAGTCTCAGATTCTAGGGGTGCAGTCGTAAGATTTTTGCTATGCTCTAACAAAACTTCAAAGGATCCAAAGTGACATTCCTATGGCAATGGCAGAACTCTGCTGATAACACCATGACTGTTGATAAATGCATGCCTTGATGTTTTTGCTAAAATCCCTAACAGCAGTGCAAGGTAGAAGCAGATGAAGTTTCTACCTTCAGTAAACTGAAGAAGAGAGGGATGGCATCTTCCTAGAGGAAATTACTGTTACTGCCAATAAGGAGGTAATAGATACATCTCAGCTCAGCAAATTGACTGCACTCCCCAGAATGTAAGAGGGATGAATATCATTATTTTTAACAAAGACAGTGTCTTCAAAGAAGGCATCATCATCTATACAGTTAAGCTTGCTGGGATTGAGAACATCCCTCCCCCTACTGTAGGAGGAAGGGGAAACACCAACCAAAGAACAAGCATATTAGTACCCCATGTGGGGGTATAACTGAACCCTATTGTAGAGTGTCTTGTGTACAAGGATTTGCGAACACTAATGGTGGTTTTTAATGAGGATTAGAGTATACTAATGGCAGTTGTTAACGAGGATTTGAGTATACTAATGGTAGTTGTTAATGAGGATCTGAGTATACTAAACGGTGGTTTTCAATAAGGATCTGATTTTGCTAATGGTGGTATATAATGAGGATTTGAGTGTGTTAATGGTTCAGTGAAGATTTGAGTATGTTAATGGTGGTTTTCAATAAGGATTTGAGTATGCTAATGGTGGTTTTCAATAAGGATCTGAGTATGCTAATGGTGGTTTTCAACAAGGATCTGAGAATGCTAATGGTGGTTTTCAATAAGGATCTGAGTATGCTAATGGTGGTTTTCAACAAGGATCTGAGAATGTTAATGGTGGTTTTCAATAAGGATCTGAGTATGCTAATGGTGGTATATAATGAGGATTTGAGTGTGTTAATGGTTCAGTGAAGATTTGAGTATGTTAATGGTGGTTTTCAGTAAGGATTTGAGTATGCTAATGGTGGTTTTCAATAAGGATCTGAGTATGCTAATGGTGGTTTTCAACAAGGATCTGAGAATGCTAATGGTGGTTTTCAATAAGGATCTGAGTATGCTAATGGTGGTTTTCAACAAGGATCTGAGAATGCTAATGGTGGTTTTCAATAAGGATCTGAGTATGCTAATGGTGGTTTTCAATAAGGATCTGAGTATGCTAATGGTGGTTTTCAACAAGGATCTGAGAATGTTAATGGTGGTTTTCAATAAGGATCTGAGTATGCTAATGGTGGTTTTCAACAAGGATCTGAGAATGCTAATGGTGGTTTTCAATAAGGATTTGAGTATGCTAATGGTGGTTTTCAATAAGGATCTGAGTATGCTGATGGTGGTTTTTAAAGAGGATTTGAGTATGCTGATGGTGGTTTTTAAAGAGGATTTGAGTATGCTGATGGTGGTTTTTAAAGAGGATTTGAGTATGCTAATGGTGGTTTTTAAAGAGGATTTGAGTATGCTGATGGTGGTTTTTAAAGAGGATTTGAGTATGCTAATGGTGGTTTTCAATGAGAATCTGAGTATGCAAATGGTGGTTTATAATGAGGATTTGAGTTATGTTAATGATGGTTTCAAATGAAGATTTGAGTATGCTAATCATGGTTTTAATGTTGCAAATATACTATCTACCTCACTGATGCATAACTGGTAAAACTCAATTTCTGACAGTAAAACCACCATTAACATCCACCAATCCTCAAATATGACACCATTATCCCCATATTCTTTTGACTTCTTGCATGTCTGGTCTCAGAATAAAGTGTGTAATCATGCAGGTCACCTCAGCTCAAATCCAGCTCTTGATTACAAATACGTACACAGGTCCAAATGTTGGTCTGAAACATGAAGACATGCAGGTGCTGCTTCACACTGATGTCCCTTGAAAATAACCAGTTAATGGAGTCTCACCTTTTTCAAACACTCCCCAGGCGATCTCTTACCTGAGTGTGTGGAGGTAGGGGTGGGCAAAAAAGGAGAGGACTTGAGCTGGCTGAGCTGATATTGTGACACTTCAAACCTTTTACATCTCATCATGGACCAGAAAATTATGATTGCTCCTCTTTTCTGTTCTTTTGGTAACCTATCTTTTTCATTTCTCATCGAATGCTTGCTATAGGCTATTGAAGGCTTGAGAATAAATGCATTCTCAAGTCAGGGAGTATGTTACTTCTTAAGCTGAACTTGTAAAGACATAAAGAATGTGGCTGTTTTGGACAGGTAATTGCTTTTAGAGGATGCATCCTTTCAAATAGGATGCATCCTTTCCAATAGATTTGACTATGTAAAATGTTCCATGCCTTGATCAATTAACAATGAAAGAAAATGGTCATGATGAATCTAGCTTTAAACTTACTCAAACAGTTCTTGTGCTCTTCTCTCCTCCGCTGTCTGCTGGCTTTCTGCCTGCAAGTAAAAACAAGCAAATATGATGGTGATTGTGATAAAAGTGTCATTTATTGGAAAAACACTAGTGTACCATTGTTCACCCTTGTACTTCAAAGAGCTTTAAAGTTTTAAAGCAGAAATGACAAGGTTTAAAATACTGACACATGACCTTAACCTTCAAGATAGAACCCAAAATGTGGTATGCAACACATCTTCCAGTGACATTAGATAAGTTGACAATGTTTCATCCATTTATCTCAAACAGCTCATAAGTTATACAGCAGAAGGGAATATGCATCTGAGATCTTAAAATATTGATATGCAACCTTGACCTTGAAGAAAGCAGCCTCAAATGCAGTACACAACACACTTTCTAATGATAATAAATAATTCTATCAAGTTTCATTCATTAATCTCAAAGAGCTCTCAAGTTCAAGAAACGAAAGTAATGTGTGAAGGAAATTTAAAATACTGACTCATGACCTAGACTCTAACACAGGCCCCCAAATATGGTACACAACACACCTTTTAGTGATGATATACAAGCATCACAAGTTTGATACATTTTTTAAAAGTTCAAAAGTTATGGTGTGTAAAGGAAAGTATGCAGGAAACCTTAAAATACTGACTCATGACCTTAAAGAGGTATGTAACACACCATCCAGCAATCATATATCTATATATGAACTTTCACCCTTTCTTTCAAATGGTTTTAAAACCATAAAGTTAACAAGAGGCCCAATCAGGCTTGATATCATTCACCTGCCATAAACTGGTCTATCAGGCAAAGGTAATAATAAGGCAGGTGCCTGAAGTCAAAAGACTTCCATGTCAGGACAAACTCTAAGATGTCATGGCAACTGTGGAGAACAAGTAATTCTGTGAGTTTTTATTTGTTGGTTTTCCACTTGGTTGCTTGGAGGCAACACCTCTTCATGTCCTATGAGGAAACTGAAAATAGTTTTTCCATGTATTTGCTTTGGAAGCCACATGTTTGCTATGGGAGCCATGTAAGGTAAAATTCTGTCCACAGAAAAACTGACGACATTTGGCCAAATTGGCACAACAATTCTAGACAGTCTAAAAACAGGTTGTCCACCATATGGCTGCTATGGAAGCCATATCATTGCTGAGAAAGACATCCTGGACAAACTCTGACAGCATGACCTAACAAACATTCCTAAGAGATTTGATAAAAATTTGCTCACTCATTCTAGAAGTCAAAAATAAGTTTTCCATTTGGTTGCTTGAGGAGCCACCCAAATTAAATTAGAACTGAGCATGTCCTTACAAACATTCCTACCAAATTTGATAAAAATTTGCTCAGTTGTTCTGAGAAAAGTTACTGTGGAAACCACACCTTTGTTATAGGAGCCACCCCAGACAACATAATGACAAAGTGGTTTCCATGTTATTGCCAAGGATGCCAGTTTTATTAGGTGAGCCAGTCCAAGCACGATTTTGACAGAAAAAGTGCTAAGAAACATTGCTACCGAGTCTGAAAAGAAAACTGGCTCAGCTGTTCAGCTGAGATGAGAAGAGAATTAAATAGGTTTTCCATATGGTTGCTATGGAAGCCAAACCAATGCCACTGAAAATAATTTTGAAAAAGCAATTACTAAAAAAACATTCCCACCAAGTTTGATTAAACCTGGCTCAGCTTGTCCAAGGGAAACAATCAAAATTAGGTTTTCACTGCATAAGTATTACTGAAGAAATGTATTTTACTAGAAAAAAAATTGGTTTCTTCTTCAAATATGTTACCTAGACATAATATCTCAGGAGAATAGGTAAGAGGTGGAGGGAGTTACATCCCCTTACATAGGACAGCCTATCTTCGGTCATCTAAGGTATGTGAGACAGCTTCTAGATAACAAGACTGGAGAAAAGACTCCATATGTCAAGGAGTGGCTTCAAAATGGAAATACTTTTTCTCCCAAAAATCCAGCAGAAGTCATGAAACCGCATCCTTAAGAAGCTGTTGAACAACCAGGGAAGGTAACCTTTGCGCCATGGCTATAGGTTCAACTAGATTGAATTGAGCCCATCAGGATGAAGCTCTCTGAGATAAAAGCTGGAAAAGTGTACTAAGATCTCTGTCCCATGGCATGGATAATAACACAGAACAGTTTTGCCCAAATGCAATGTTTGTGCTGACTGCCCTAACTTCGTGAGCTGAGATGTGAAGTAAATTCATTTCATCTAGGTTATTTTCCGATATACAGAATGACTAATGCACTTCATCCAGGATGAAAGTGTCTATTCTGATATTTTGTCCTTTCTCTCTGTGATGGGTAAGACAAAGTGTGATCTGCCTTAATGCAATGGCTCAAACCTTCTTAAGTACTACTTCAAAGTTCGTACTAGATATTTATAGACAACTATTACATATATATTTAATTTGTATTGTTTGATTAAACTATGTCTATAATTGTGGGTAGGAGTATGGGCCGACCTGACTAATGTTTTTTTTTTGTAAACAACATATTACATTGCCAATTTTTGTCTATGATTGTGGATTATATTTAAGATTATTTTTAGTTGTAGGTAAACATATTTATCTGGATCTGAGTTCAGGACATTGGTTTTCCCTCAGGAATTCCTGGTGCACCTGATGTTGCCATGTTCCCCTAGGGAATTCCTGGTGCACCTGATGTTGCCAGGTTCTTTACCAAAGTTTTGTTAATAGAGCTGATCTTGTTTTTAACTTACAATGTTCTGGAAATGAACTTTTGATCCTCATCATGGTTCTCATATTGTGTCTTGGGCTTTAATATAAGTTTAAAGTAAACAAAATTGTTTTATTCCTATCTTAACATTCAAAGTGGAACCAGTCATTTATTTGTGTTCAGTTTTAATTTGAGATTTCAGAGGATTTATTTAAATTATTCACTGGAATTACAAAGTGCTCATTAATCCTTTCAGGCTAAATCACAATTCTGAGATTAGTGTAAAATTCTTTTAGAGACATTTTGGATTATATCATTGCAATACATCAAGATTGCTAGCAGATCAGCACTGTTCCAGGCTATTGGTACATCAGCACATTCAAGACTGGAATTTATTTGTAACACCACTGGAATTCATTCAGAAATCTATAGTTTTGGCCTTGTGATAGAACTTTTAGGACTATTTGGGATCTAATTCACAATATTTTAAGTTCTTTTTAAATTTTTACTTGTATTCTATGGAAATAAATTATTTGTTGAATTTTACTAAACTTGTTGGTTTTCGCTCTTTTCTATTACATAGTTTAAGACCACAGTCATAACAATGACCTTGGGATGAAGTGCCCTGAGTAGACAGGTACTTCATTACAAAAGTCTGATTCCCCATGAATGGGAGCCTGTTCTTGGCAATGAAAGCAGGGGCATCATATACAAAAATTGTCTAGTGAACTATGCAGGTTAGACTTGTCCATGAGAGTGCCTGTATAACCTGAGTTCATGAAACTGGACAAAGCCTGTTCTTCTGGTGGCTGACACTGTATGATTGATTGTGGTTGTGATCCATTACAATCGGAGGTGTATGACCATCTTGGTTGGCATGACAATGTCTTGTCCATCTCCTGAGATTGGGATGGGGTATGGGCACATAGCTGGTTCATAATTCTGATATGTAAGATTGTAACTGTGACTGTTTGCACTCAATCTCACTCCTGAGCAAGTAATATGGTGTTGAACCTTAGCATACAAACCGATGATGTCCTTGTCCCATAAGGTGCACTTCTGCACCTTCCCCTTTAGTACTGCCACCCAATGACTTCTATCCATAAAAAGCAAGTCTGACATGTAATCGTAGATTGATAACCAGCATAAGCTACACATGTAGAATGGCTGTCAGTCTGGTCTTGTCCATTGTCAAAATCTTACGACAAAATTGTGCAGACAATATATACAGATATAGCATGGCACGTGCCTGCCTTATGAATGTCAGAGTGTACAGAGGTACACAATAGGACAATCACCTGTAAAAGAGTGCATGTGGTTGCCCATGTATGTAGCATTACTATTAATACTTACAAAGTGGACATGCTGCTATTGATACTTACAAAGTGGACACTAAAATATCAATTCTAATAAACGTTACCTGTAGGAAAGGTCAATTGGCTGCGTATACAAGTAAAATCCCCAAAGGTCATTCATAGTAACTATGAAGTGGATATTATGACTAAACTATGCATAGAAAACTTACCTGTATGTATCCAACCATGGTAGAAACTATACAGCAATATGTATTTTCTACAGTACCCACACTGTTACGTACCTATACATGCAAATAAAAATGCACTGAAGTGTTATTATTCATACTTACAAAGTGAATGCCATAATATCAATTGTAAGACAATGTTACCTGTAGGAAAAGCCAAATGACGGCCTATACATGGTAAATTCAGTACATATATAGCGATGAAGTGGACAATAAGACTAGATTAATATAGAAAACTTACATGAATCTGATTGTAGTGGAAATTATACAGCAACATTCTGGTACATACCTAGAGCACCTGAGTGTGCAAGGATGTCAAAGTGATGACACTGAAAAGCCACAAACTTTGTCATCAAAGAAAGAACAGAAAAGTTAGGCATTTATAGATGTAGTTGTTTTTGGTTTAACACCATTTTTCAGTGCAAGATGCAGGCGGCCAGTATAACTGGTGGAGGAATAACCTGGGAAAATGCAGATAAGAACCACCAACCCACAGGAAGCTACTGGCAAGTTTTCTCACACAGCCACACTGGTCAAACCTAAGACTTCAACCCATGCAGACAGCGGTGAAATGGCAGTGATAGTAAAGGTTAGCACTTTAAACCACTTGGCCAGCAGGGGCCCCTATAGATGTAGTATACTTTCCTTCGAAGAAAACAATCCTCTAACTTGCTTTAAGGTAGAAAACTTCTAAAATGCTTGAATGTGGATTGCAAGGCCTCTCTTTCTGTAGAGAGTGTGCTACTTGGCTCAACCAGAGTACTCACAGGATTTGGCATCAATTCCTGATTCAAGGGGTGATCTCTCAAACTGGTACCTATGTTGACAGTAAACTTTGAGCATTTTACCTAAAATGTTTAAGTCTGAGAGGCCTGGATTTGTGAGGCAGCAGTAGTTTTCCTAAGGTATTATGATCGGGTAACGTATCTTTAGAACTAACACCTCTGCATTGAATGTCGCTGATAGTTTTATAGACATTGATTTTAAAGTGGCATTTTACTGGCACAAAGAAATACAAATATAAATAAACAAGAGTACTGAGAATGGCAGATTGTATACATGCCCCATTTTAATTGTATTTTTAAAAAAAAAATATTGTTCATGGTTTTAATGGCACATTTTAACACATTACTGGCTATATCATGCAGAGAAACTGGGAGGCAATGACCTTTCCCTAGGACATATTAAGGATGCTAACCCATGATGGCCTAAGTGAGCATAAAAATCTTGACTTCTGGATTGCTGAGACATTCTATCAACTGAGCCTTGTCTGTGTTTAATAGTCATCTACATGTATATAGTTAACGGAAAGTTTTTCTGCAGAAACCATTATAATCTTTCAGTCAGAGCTTGACCTTTGAACTTTTGACCCAAAAAACAATATTTCTTCCTTACTCCATGTGTATGTCACCCATAAAGTTTGATCCAGCCCTGCGATGTAGAACTCGTTATTGCACATAAACCTTTTTATGATGTGATGGAAGCTGGGAATGCAGAAATTGGATTAAACTCAAGTATATTTCTTTAATGAAACAAATAAAAATATATTAATATTGAAGAAAGTGTTCAAACAGCTTTGTTTTGTTCAAAATCCTTATCATCCTTTTAATCAATTTCTCAGCTTCCATCACATTCCAGTCAACTGAAATGTAGGTCAATGGAACTTGAACACGTCCATTTGCTTCTGTCAGAATTTGAATTTATTAGAAAAAAGATATCAGAGTAAGTAACTAAAGCAATATGACTAATTTGTAGAAAAGAACTGATATGGGCTGCCAAGTGTATGTGAGATTCCTGAAAATCTGACTTCTGGTTCCTATGTTAGTGGACCTCAGAACATGCTACACAGCACCATTATTTAGGCAGCAAGACCCAAAAACATAAATTTCAGGGTTTATGTCTTATATTGTACGACTTGGTATGTGATGTAGTACTAATGTCATTGAGCAAAAACCATTTTTCTTCCAGCAGTCACTGATCTTTGACATTCTCACCCTGAAACTGACAGGGTTCATCTGCAAGCTAGTCACAAAGTTTGTTAACTGTAGATGGGGGACAAACCAAGTTACTGTGCGCAAAAAAGATTGGTAACCGACGGATTTTGTCTGCAATTAGTTATCACTCCATACTGTATTTACCGTATATATTGGGACACGTTAAAATAATAATTTTTTTTTCCTGTCCCAGAACTTATGGTGAAACTTTTTCCACTTAGGTCATATGTCCCAGACTTAAGAAATGAAATAAATTTGTATTGAATTTGTGCCCCCCCCCCCACCGTTGCAGTAAAACAGATAAACAAAATGCTTATCTGATAATAAAAAGACAGACACTAACCTTGTATTTTTATCATTTATTCCTTTTTATTCATCATTAAAGAATAAAATATATCCACAAACTCCATATATGTAGTGTAGGCTTCCATACTGTAGTGTGTATCGCTTATGTCCAATAACACACGACACGGCCACTGAGAAACAATCATCTTCAGTTCTGCTCCAAGGTTTGAATATGTTATCCGACTGAAAACTGGATATAACTAAATTGCAAAGGAGAGGGAAATAATCTACCAATATCTTGAAGACAACCACCATCCACATGTGACACCGTATTAGGTGCAAAATCACCAAAACTGAATTATATCCAGATCAACTATAAGACAGTATCTTGCAAATAAAAATCATTATTTGCAATTCATTCACTTGCGTGCAAGTGACAATCTTTTCGCTAGCACAGGTTACAAAAAGTATCATTAAAGCAAGTTACTGCTGTGTATACTATTTACACACAGGCATCATTGCCCGTTTGTATTAATTATAACTACAGAAGCCAGGGTGGTGAATGAACACAGCTGACAGCAAGCAGTAAACTCAATATTTGAACTTACCGACAGGACATCAAAGACAAAGGTTATTTTTATTACAAAGCAAGCTGACCTCGGAAGCTGACTTTGGATCCTTTTAAGTGAACCAATTTATATATATATTTTTTTTAATATACAAAGACGGCTGAGATATGGAAGCTAACTTTGGTTCCTTTTCACTGGTATACACAGGAATTTTGAAAATAAATTCAAACAATGGAACAATTTTTAAAGTGACACAATACAGTGCTTGCAGCATGGACAATGATGACCCAGTGTCACCCAGAAGATTTGGAGAAAATAAAATCATGCGATGACTTCGTGAAGGCCATAAGAGAAGCATATGATATCACCGACAATATGATCATTAACATGGATTAAATTCCAGTGTACTCTGATCTCATTCCTGGATGGACTGACGATAAGATGGGGGTCAAAAGTGTGAGAATTAGCATGGGTGGTGTAGATTTGAAAAAATCTGACTTTAGTCCTTGCAGTTTCTGTTTTAGGTGATGTGTCACCTCTAATGATAATTTTTCACGATATGAGAAAGCTAAAATAAATATTAATGCATCGAAAGAATGGATTGTATGTGTGCAGGAGAAGGGCTGTGTTGATAAGATGATGCTACAGTGGATTAAAGAGTTTCATCTCAAGTACACAGTTTTATGTTTTTTTAAAATAAAATTTCAGTTGGGGTGCATTTTCCAACATGTAATTTTTGAATGATTTAAAACCTACAACTTGAGAAAACAACGTGTCCCAGAACATACAGTGCACAAAAAATTACTTTCAAAATTAATTTATGGTGTCCCAACCAGTACGGTCTCCCAAGAAATACAGTAAATATGGTGCTTGAGGAAACAATGTTCAGTTAATTCAAGTTCCAATAATTTCAAGACATACTTACTTCCAAGGCTTCTTTAAACCAGTCATCTATTTCCTTTTTGTTCACACTAACATGAACTTCTAGATCTCGCCCTCCTATGATTCTGGGCATACTGTTGGTTCCTCCAAGGCCACTCTGGAATCAGAGTAACATGTTATTATGTTTCACTGCCCAGTTTTAGGGGATTGCCCCCAAGTAGAAAGTACACCCAACTACCAACAACACAGACCAATATCTACTGTCAAACAATGTGCCAGTGAATCTGGGCCTACAGTGATGCCTAAAAAAATCCAAACCCAAGATATGGCAGCAGTTATGACCAATGCTGGTCTCATGAAATCTAAATTAAAACAAACATGAAGACCCTGATATGCTGGCACATTATGTTGCAATGTTAAATGTGTCCCTAGTAATTTCTCAAATTACCATGACTAAAGCATCACAAGGGGATAAAGAGATGGCCCAGACTAGGTACAAAACTGCATTACAGCACAATTTCTCTAACAGCAATAAAACAGTGAATATATAAATCTCAATCTCCCAAAGTTCTAGGAAAACTTTGCTCCTGCATGCCGACAAGCAACACTTTTAAGTCTAATGCACATTATATCTTAAATCTGCTATGTTACCAGATCATAAATTGGTCTTTAGTGTTTACTACATTTGTATGAATAATGATGTTTCTTAGCGACAAATACTGAATAACATTATGGAATGCAATCTCTCCCAGAAAAAATGTTCATATTTGCCTTTTCAAATTTTGGAAGATATTCTTCACTTTTTCTTTTTAATCAAGAACTGATTTTAACATGCATCTTTTTCCTTTCCATTGACAACGAATGGAGAAAGAGATATGTTTATATCTTTCACAATATATACCTAATTTTGAAGCAGACTTCTCACCAAAAATAACACTCTTTATGATGTAACATTCCGATATTATTACAGATGTAATGTTGAATACTGGCACTGATTAATTGAAATAAATATGTCTTTTCAATTTATATTTTAAAAAATAATCAAAGGGAAACACTATCCCACCAAAATACTAGTTTTGTGTCTGTTAATTAAAGGGAATACAAAACAATCCACAAAGGAAAAATACAGCCAAATATTCACATGCACACAACAAAGCAAAATTTGCAAGTGTTTTGTGCTGTATTAATGCAGTGTAGTATGGAGAAATAATGCACAATTCTGATTATGTTGAGGAAAAGTGAGAATATACTAATAAATGTTAAATATTCAGAACAAAATGCTAAATAAATAAACAACATAAATAATTTCTGCAATTATTATCTAACTAATGACCAAATGAAAATTTATGAAAAGAGACTATTTTTTAACTTCCGTGCTCTATTTTTCAATATATGACAACTTTATCATCCTTAAATAATAAGGTATTTTTATTTCTGTTCTACAAACAACAACAACAACAATAAAACACAACTACAACAACCACTTTTACTGATTGTATATAATCTCATTTGTTCACCTTTTTAAACTTCTTGAAATTTTTCACCAGTTTTCCTCTCCATCTGACATAGTCTTTGGGACATCCCTCATCAGTAATTACCATGGGAACTGGCCATCTCTTGACCAGGCTGACAAAGTCCACTTGGGCACAGTTAGAGGGAAGGTTTTCTTCTATTTCCTCTTCCCTATTCATCCTTTGATCCTGTAATACGTGTTTATAGTACCATATATACTCACTTATAAGTCGAGTCCAAATGCAAACTGCACAGACCCAGATCTACCGTCTCATAATGTGTCGGTATATCTGGGTCTGCATTTTGCACGGAGTAATTAGTAAACAAACAACATACACCCTGATCAACAGGCATATTACGATACAGCAGATCAGGATCTTTGTTGTTTACAGTTTGACCTGACTTGTAAGCAACTTATATACTAAAACCACATCTAAACATGATCAAGCTTTTCTTTAATCTGTGGTAACCATGACTGCTGAGGAAGATCTGTTATAAATTCAGACCCCCCTGCCAATAATGAAGAAGAGTCTTGCTACTGGTTTCCTACAATCTACAGGTAGTATCATATGCCAGTCTGTAAACATGTAACTAACCAACACTGCAGTTCTGTCGCACAAATCACCACCACAATAAACCATTCCTTTCTTAAAGAAAGTGGTCAAGGATATCAGTTGTTTTTTTATGTCTGTTGTGAAAAGTCCAGCACAATGCTGGTAATGTCATTATTGGAGAAGTTCTCACCCATCTTCCACTGTAGTCTTTCAAGTACATCAAAAACCCACACTGCAAGTGCCCTTGTCAGAGTCACCTGTTCACTGTAGTGTGTCAGTTATGGCCTTTTTACTTATATAATCCATTGGTTGCAGGTGAATTAAGCCTTTGGCTTTCTCTCTCTAAATTTTATTCTGCTTCAAAATGAGTTAATACTGTAATTTGATTTATTGACACACACACAAACACGTGCATGCACATACACACACACAAAGGCCTGAATGGAACCACTACTGCAATTTTTACTACTTATTATGGACATATACACATCATCACAAAAACAAATATGAATGTATTATAACGGCTTTAAATCCATATTGATATATAAAATTATCTGGAGTTGAACAGATCAATGCATGTAACATATTAACAAGAACTGTGAATAAAGAATAAAATAAATGCAGTCACTGGGGGAATTTTCCCTTCTAGGGCCCACTTGAATTTCAACCTTGAGAACAGGCCATTCAGACAGAGTAGACTCTCAAGATAAGTTTTAAAATTTATCACTGTATTAAGGAAATTGGTGAATTTTATGTCATCCCTTTGATGAATGTTGCTGTACTATCAATTTTACATTATACAATTTTATCACTATATTAAGAGAGTATGTGTGTGTTTATTTTGAATTTTTAAGATGGCTTTAACAATTTTTCAGTCATATCACTAAGATGTCTGCAGTGTGGCAGTTTATAGTGATGTCTAGCATGGGGGCATCATGCTGCAGACATGTAGCATCATGTCCAATCCACTTACCTCTTAATGCTGAGTGCCAAGTAAGGCAGCTGTTAGTACCATTTTTATAAGTCTTTGGTATGATTCAGCCAGGACTTGAACATGCGACTACTGCATCTGAGGTGGACGCTCTAACCACTTAATACACTGAAGTGGTCCCTATTTTTAAGAAAATCTGTCAATTTTATGACTTCCCTTTTATGAATGTTGTTGCAGCATTGATTTTAGATCATACAATTTCATACTGCATGAAGAAAAGTAGTTGAATTTTATGTCCTCCCTTTTATGAATGTTGCTATAGCAACTTTAGATTATATAATTTTATCACTTTTCTTTGATGAATGTTGCTGTAGTCTCAATATTACAATATACAATTTTATCACTGTAATAAGAAAATTAGTGAATTTTATGTCCTTTTCTTTGATGAATGTTGCTGTAGCATTGATATTACATTATACAATTTTATCACTATAATAAGAAAATTAGTGAATTTTATGTCCTCCCTTTGATGAATGTTGCTTTAGCATCGATATTATGTTACCCATCCACCCAGTAACCTTGACCTTTTTATTAGGCTATCCTATTTGTACTCTTATTCCATCTACTCAGGTCAACTTCACGTGCAAAAACTAATAATAATTATAATAATAAATGTATGTAAAAAGCTGTAATGACTTCCTAAAAGTTTAACTGACTTACCACAAAAAGAGAATGATGTTTTATGCTGTGAAATTAAATTCTGATCTTTTATTCTGTCAGCAACATACATGTCTTTGTGCACTGGTGAACATCTTTGCAAAGTTGAATGACAAAATAATCATGGAAGCATGAATTAAAATTTGATCTTAAAAGAAATAAAATTTTCAGTTACCTAGCTAGATCTCTCAACGATGTAATTTATGAGTTTTTTAAATTTCAAGTGGGAAAAGGCAATCACCTTTCCAGCATAACACATACTCAAATCAACAAGACATAATGCAAAAATAAGCTTAATCATTGCCTTATCTGCTTTTCTTTCCAAGAATCTTAATATTTCTTTTTGCACTTCTGTGCTGATTGTCCCTTTTGACTTCAACATCTTTTCAAATGTTTCGACAACATTATTAGAGAAATGTTATAAGCAACAGATTGATCATGCATGTATTTTAATGATAAACACAGGCAGTTTAAGGTGTCTGCTGTAGTCTGGTTTCTTCATCAACTCCACTGCATCTAGTATGAAAACTGAGATCTGGTTTAACCTTGGGCAAACAAATAAACAAATTTGCCTGAAATGATCATATTTTCATATATTTAGCTATAACCTGTGAGACTGAAAATTAACAGTTATTTGATGTCTCATGGTGAAACCCTACTTATAAAAACTGAAGAAACAACCAACTGTAAAACTCAGACCATAGATGACACTCCCGTCCTTATGAAATTGTGACACTGAGCACTGACAATGAAAACTGATACTACATGAATGAAAAATAACTCACAATAATCTCTGAGAATTTAACGTGATTGACATTCCAAGCCTACATACCTAAACCTATAAAAGTATATGTATCTACCTGAGCAACTATCTGTGAATAAAACCATTACTGCATACTTTTTTCTTATATTAACGCATTTTAAAAATTTTTTGGGTCTTGCTGTGTAAAAAAAAAAACCCTTAAGTTTATTTTGCATTGGTTTCATAGGAGACAAGTTCACACAACTGACCTTAAATACCACCCACATCTCAAATACTAGCTCAAGATGGTGTGTGAGGTGAAAGAAACCACAGATAATGGAGGAAACCATAAGTCAAGGATTAGCTATCACTCAAACCATAAGACAAGGATTAGCTATCAATGGTACATATCCAAACGATCTAATCATTTGTCTTCAATTTGGGATGAAATGGTTTTGTTTCTGAATTTGATGTTACTTAATTCTGCATCACCTCTGGTGGAAATCTGGCAGAGAGGAAGCCTGGTGGTACTAGTCCTCTGTCAATTCTCTTAGATGAATCCTTTTCTCTATTTCTTTTCAGAGAGGAACTAGGTCCTTTTGTTTCTGCCTCTTGTTCCATGTCATCAATGTTACCTTGAGGTTGAGGTGGAGGCAAAGTCTTTGTCTCCTCTTTGATGCTTGCTCCTTCTTTCTTTCTCTGGTTTGAAGAATCTCCTTAAAATAGAAAACATAATTTACAGTAAGTCATACATGCCTAATCATAGAACTTACAGGAAACTTACACTTAACTGCACAACTTGAACAGATGGGTGGACAAAGAGAGTAACATTATATACGTTAATGACATTCCTAGCTGAGCAAAAAAACCCCGTCACTTTAACTAACTTTCCCTTGGGGTGATTCGAAACAATGCAAGGAACACACCAAAGTCCATGAAGACAGCGTGACTAAAACTTGAGATAAACCCAAGAAAACAAAACTTTTAACACTAGACTTAAAATGGCACAGACAACACTGATGAAGTCAGGGATATTGCATAAGCTCTTCTTTATTCCATACAGTGGTGCTAAAAACAATGGCAGGGCCTGCATGATGAACCCACAATTAAAGCTTGATGTAAACTGTGACGCTGACCACAAAGTCAAAAGGTCACAATGAACAGACTGAACTGTCTTAGCGAATTAACAATTCATACAAAAATATGGAGAAAATCCATCAAGGGGTTTAGGAACATAAGCAAATTAAAAAAAAGCTTTAACCAATACCTTAATGCAACTTTTCTGCGATTGTGACCTTGATGCAAAGAGTAAGGGGTGAAAGCATGTGTTGCTGAATGTCTTAGCTTCATCAAGATTCATCGCATGTATGAAGAAAGTCCAGCTTGGGGTTTAGGAAATATGAGCAAGTTTAAAAATGCAGCCAATGCCATTATGAAAATTTTTGATGAATGAGAACTTGAATCTAAGGTCAAAGGGGTGAGCAAACATGTCCAATAGGTATGCAAACACGTCAATGGGGTAAGCAAACATGTCACAGCATGAAATGTCTTAGCCTCCTAAAAATTTTCATGCTGAGCATGATGATAATCTATTAAGGGGTTTAGGAAATACTATCTTAAAAAAAAATAATTTCAAAGCAAAAGATCAAAGCAAATTTTCTCTGACTCTGAACTTGAACACATGGTAAAAAGGATAAGTAAGCATAATGTAGAGGAAACTGTCTTAGTTTCATGCTAAGAAACTATTAAAGGGTTTAGGAAATGTATGTAAATGAAAAACTTTAACCAACACCTTAAGAAACTGCTGCCAATGCTGCCCAATCCAATTGTGGAAAAGTGACTGCTTTGTCTTTGTCCCCACTAACATGTGTTTGACAGTAACAAAATATGTGATACATTTTCCATTTTGTTACAGATCTGGGACTTGATCTATGTTTATGGAACAATTCATTCTTGTCTTACATTATGTTATCTGTATATATGAGTTACGGAGACATCTGGAATCTTGGTGACAAGGAATTAATGACACAGCCACAAACTCTCCTTTACCTGATTTTCGTATCAAATCATTCTTACTTTGAACAACAGTACTGGGCAACACATGACGTTAACAGCATTTCACTGACTGAAGGGTTTATCTGGGATAAATTAACAAATTAAAACCATATTTCACAGCAATCTAAAAGAGTGTTACTTGCAATGTACCAAATCAATTGGGTATTTTAAGAGTGTTACTTGCAATGGACCAAATCAATTGGGTATTTTAAGAGTGTTACCTGCAATGGACCAAATCAATTTTAAGAATCACAGTGTAAATTCTAAGAAATATTATGGAATATCTATAACACAGAAAATGCTGATTTTACAGGACGCAACAAATTTTTATTATGTAATAGGTTACCTGCTGCTGTTGTACTGCTTACCATTTCTCTGGGACACCAAATCCCTAGTCCAAGCTAAATATTCTCTCCTCCAATCAGTAATTGGAAGTAATTTGTTGAAGCTGACCTTATCTGAAAAACCTGTGAGGAGGTCCCTGTAGTTGGTCAGGACGTTCGTGCCTTCTGACCTGTTTCGACAAGCATGGAGTGAAGTCTGGGACCAGTGTTACTGGTCCATTAAATCCTGTAATACCATAGAGGGGTTGAGAAGGTGCTGGGGTCCTAAATGGAAGGGAAGGACTTGACTCATCTGACTCTTCCAGGAACTCATTGAAGTCCATCATAATAGAAAGGGCATCATCATCCTTAACCTGCTCTCAAGGTCTGACAGTACTGTCCTTCCTAGCATGCATCTATTGAGAAGATGTCTAATTTGGGTTTTTGTTGTCCCCTAACTGCTCATGGGGCATAAAGGGGATAACTGTACTAGCTGTCCTCCAAAGCCATTTGATCACTAATCTACTCAACAGTTTAAGGTGAGAGTGACTGCCTGCCTCCTTTTTGTTGGACTAAAGGAGGTGGCAGTGCAGGTCACTTGCTTGTCACAACCACCATACTTTGAAACCAAGGCAGAAACATTCATGATGTCATGGGGGTTGGGATGGATTAAATGGGCACCAACTGAAGGCAGGTATGCTGATCTGATTCCTTTTCCAGATAGGCAAGAAAATCCCGACTTGCTATTCCCAGTCTGAAAAATCAAAGCCTGGTATCTGGTTGCATGAAGCTTGTGGCTCAGAAATGTACTCGGAGACTGATTATTGGTAACTGACCAGTGACCGGTCACTGGTCAAAGATTTGTCTAGCGATGATCTGACAGATGAATCTGCAGCATATCTTTAAGGAAAGAACGCTAATCTTCCATTTCATCAGGAAGGCATGACTCTCTTACATTGGTCACATGCACTAGGTCTATCCTGAAAGGGTGCCAGAAAGACATAGCTTAGTCTCAGGATCTTTATTAACTTCAATGTCAATGATGGCATCAGACCATCATCTGGGAAACTTGGCTTTCGATAATCTCCAAAACATGCAGATGGCTAACTGTTGCTACCATACAGGGGAACTTCCCTAAGTTGGAAAAAGATCCAAAGCCCTCCTGGGAATGAAATAGGAATCTTGCGATGATGAGAGGGAGCAGGGCCTTTCATCTTCCTTTTATAAGTGCTGTAATTTTCTGCCAAGTCCCACACTTAATCTATCCATAGACAACATATAGATATATACTTGTGTATCCCACCAGGCCTTCTTGTGCCTGCACTTACCTCCAATCTTGAATATATTAATCTCTGATAGAAAATTTTGTTTCTTCAAAACCCTCAAGAAAACCAGAAGCCCCCCCCCCCCCCGAAAGGAAGGTAATATTTGCCCGAAAAATGGTTACTAAGAAGGGTAACAATAAACAGAGGCACTTCTTGATGAGCAAGGCACAAAAACCTTCAAAATTAGCAACAAGCACTCAAAATAATGCAAGACCTGGGGACAAAAAACACTCAAATGACACAACAAGGTATATGATGAGCCAAAAAAATTCCATTTTAAAATAACAATGCAGGCAACTTTTGAAGAGCAACTTGTCACATGCTCATGAAGGTCCAAGGTAGACAATGACATTTTGTGTACTGGCTAAGGATCAGACCATGAAATCTATGAAACCAGACTGGGATCATTCATTTCAATTCTGAACCTCATAGCTTGAACTGAGGAAGTGGTGTTCTGGAAAAGGAGAGCAATGGAATAATAGCAGGTATTGTATTGCTGCTATTAAAATGTGCATGTTATACTATGACATTTTATAAAATGACCATTCAAGATATAGTACAAGATATTATTCACATCTACATCTATCACCAGTTTGAGCATGCTTGTACAGAAAAATATATACGTAAGTTTTTCTCTTGTTCTATTTTCAGAGGCACAAAAAAGCTGGCAAAAATAAATATGTGGCTAAATCTGACAACTGCAAAACCACTGTGGACATTCTTACTTGTTCTGGTTTACCTTTGCCAATGACAGGGTCCTCATCAGAATCAAAGCCTGCTCTAGAATCTGAATGGAATTTTGATAATACATCATGCACATCTTTTTGAACAGGTTTTTTCCCTCCTCTGCTACTAGACTGATTTGAATAGTCATCAAAAACAACATCTACTTTTGACTCAGGAGTAAGTTTCTGAACAAGCACCACATTCCTTTCTGTCTGTCCACTTGTTCTAGAACTTGTGCTGTCAGAATCTGTATCCAATTTCCTATTTGGCTGATGAACCGGAGAGTTCCCTTGTGCAGATTTCTCAAAAGCCCTTTTTTCTACACACTGATCAGAGTCATCCTCAGAATCAGATGTCAATTTTGTATATTTGACCTCTGAACTTTTGACTCCTATGGATGTTCCGGAAAGCTTCCGGTCTGACTCTGAGTCTAGCCAAGCTGATCTGAGTTTTGTAGATGCTGTAGATGAATGTCTATGATCTGGTGTCACTGACTCCATTTTGATTCTTTTACCAAATACTTCAACAGGTTCCTTCTCCTCAACTTCAGCTCTAGCACTGGAAATATTACCAAGAATCAAGGAAACTTCATATATATGACATTGCATTCACTGATTTCATAATTTTTATCTTAGGGATGTGTAATAATAACTAAAAATTACACATACAAGATAATGCCCAAATGAGTCAAATTATTTTTAAAGTAACTTCTCTATGCTATTTGTGTTTATCAAATAAAAGCAGTGGCTTTTCATGTGATAAATAAAATCTTAAATTTGTGTTTCCATATGAAACTTGCAGCACATTTTGAATAATCTGAATCATTTGTTCATGAAAGATAGCAAAACTAAAAACAAAATCAATTAGTATCATAATTTTATGCGAAACTGCACCCAGGTAATGCTATCTACAAGACTAAGACCTTTTCCCTCTTAACTGCAAGTAAATTATCCATATCAAGGAAGAAGCTTGACTTAAGTTTTCTGCATAAAATGAAAGTAAACAATTATGATACTTTCATTTTACAACAAACACGTATGAATTACTCCTACAATAAACAATTATGAAACACAACCTTTAATTTTTAAAATGACTATCTGTACAGGTTATAATTATTATAATGTATAGATGTCTTCAAATAAATTTATCTCATGCCTAACACACAAGGTCAGACAAAACTTAACTTCTACAAGACTCTGAACTGCTAGTGTAGGCTTCCATAAACAGCTCTCCCTCATTAAAACACAGTAGTCAGGGTCCATAACCGCTGACTGCGTTATGTACCAAACCATGTTATATTGAGAATCATGATATGACTGTATGGAACCATACTATATTGATAGCCTAATATATAGAACAGTGCTATAGTGGGCACTATCAAACGTTAAATAATGATGTTTTGAAATGGAAATGAAGACAAGGCTCAGTTTCATCTTGTTTTATTCAACCCATACTGTTATATATTGGCGTGACATTTAGTCATGGGGTCCAAAGTAGTACCAGGTTATATCCAGAATTGTGCTACAATGAGGTGCATTATAATGGGGGAGAGCTGTATATCTCTTTAATTTAGAAAATGAAGAAGAGCACTAAAGTTGCACAGACAAATACACATTGAAAATAAATTCTGAAAGCTTATTAAAGCATCACTGTAGGAAGAAAAGTATATTTCTGGCAAACAAATACAGTATTCTCACCGCTTCCTCTGTTGATATTTTGGTACTGGTGACATTTGTGAGACAGGTTCCTGTTTAACTTTATTCAAATCCTCAACTGCAGTAGTCTCTTCTTTCTGATAGAAAAAGCATAATGAATTAGAAAATGTCTGATGAAATAATCATTAATTCCTTCAAAAGACAAACATAGCAGCGACAGAAGTGACATCATGCTCTAGCATCTTCTATTATTAAAATTCAAAGGATTATCTGGTACCTGAAATGATTACTGGCACACTTTTGTAACTGAGATGCTAGTTGTTAGATTTTAAAAGGAAGATTCTGCTAAAATATTTGTTTCCTGTGCCAAATAAGGTTAAGTCAAAAACTTTGTTTTCTAACTTTGATTTCAGAACATAACCAATTTTTTTTCTTAATTTTACATCATCCAGATTGAAGCTGCTAAAATGGAAGTAAACAATAGGTACAGTGTACCATCACAAAACCTATCTTGGAACATATCATTTGAAAATCAAACTAGAAACAAATAGATCATGTGGACATGAGACTGGTTAACACACTCACAGGTCTATAATATCAATATAATACCACTGTCCAGGTAATTCTGGTCAAAAGACATTTTTCACTGATTGTCATGGAAGCTAAATGGAAATGGTTCATCGAGAAGCCTCAAAAAGCTCAACCTTTGTAGAAATTGTCAACCTGTTGATCAGTTAGAAGAATACCTCTAAAAATTGGTTTCCTTTTGGTAATGGTGGCCACACTGCATGGTAGATCAGCAGGACTAGTGCAAACTTGAATGGCCTTTATGCGAGGATGCTTATTGTAAAATTTAATAAAATATTACATTGTTTCGATATGTCATTATTTAAAAAATTATATTTTTAGTTGCCAGCAGTCAAACTGGCTGGAAAACCTGCATCATTTGTTCAAAACTAGAATACCTTCATTCCAGGAAGTTGTTGGTAAAATTTGATTAAGTTCTGCTGCGAGGTTTTGGAGAAGAAACCATTTAAAAAAATTTTTTTTTAGCAACTGCTGCCATGGTTCATGTTATGATTGACTTCATTTGTATAAACTTAAAATTCATGCTAGAATGCTTTTGGTCAAACAGACCCTTTTAGATTTTATGTGCACATGACAAGGGTCCTTCATGTGATGATAAATTCAACAAGAACTTACACAACTAAGTCTGACAGGTAAATCTATCAAACTTATTCAAGGCCAGTTTAGAGCAATCACATTCATCAATGTCTACTTATGTTTAATGTAAAAACCATATTAACAAGATCCACTATATATCCCAGATAGCAAGTTTTAATTTTACTGAATGCAAGATAGTTATTTAGTATGTCAGAGATTTGTCAAAGTTGTGATGCAGGGATCAATCTTGGGTCAGCAAAAATGGGAAACATTAACTCTTCCTGCAGATAATATGAGTTACTCAAAAATTACTTGTGCTCTAATGTCTGAAATTTTTTTCTAGGAATTCAAGATAAGACCATTTCTTGTTCTAAAATGCAGAGTGCTGAAACCATTTCTTGTATTCTTGAGTGATAAGATATTCAAATTAGCTACATGGGCAGCCATACTTAAGTAAAATTTTCACAACTGTCATTTAGGATCAACTGGACACCATTAGAAGACTTTTTTGCGAAAACCCCATTTTGATATGACCATCTATTCTGGAGATTTAGTGACAAGATTTTCAGTATGTTCATTGTGACTTTCTCCCAATGCTAAGAAACCACAAGCTAAGAAATATTACAAGTTTAACAGTGCTTGGATATCCAAGTTTAACTGTGTGGTTGCGAATAGCAAAAGTCCCAAGTTTGCATTTTGTTTTTCAAAGGTATGCATACTGTATATTGCTTTAAATTAATTGAAATTTTCATGAACATTAATTAAGTTATATCCCTAGATAAAATATATCAGTTAACAGTATATTACAAGATAATTCCTTTAAATGTTGGGAAAAATTATTCATAAAGGCATGAATACATCAAGTATTTTTTCACTGCTTATTTAAAAGTATTTTTGGCTCTGAGTCACAAAAAAAAGCCCTTGAGGATAAGACAAAAAAACGCATCTTAAGTCCATGTCAGGAACTTCCTCTGTGGAGTGATCATAACGTGGAGAACATTCAGCAACCTTACAAATCCAGAAACAGGAAAACAGAAGTCAGCACTTTTTGTATGCTGAATATGTCCTGTCATTATGAAAGTCTAATTCTGATAGAGATAGGATATTCTCAATTATCTGCAAAATGCAAAGCAATTCAGGGGGAAATCTGGGTCAGAAAATTATTGACAGCCTGTTAAGCGTGAAACCTAATAATCAGATTACGGAAAATAATCTTGCAAAGGAAACTAAAAATGCAATTGGATGTTACTGAAAACATCTTTGAAGTGAACCGTAACATAAAAAAAATATCATCCTCTTTCAATAATTGACAATTGTTATGATCTCTATGGGCTTAAACTATGTAATAAGAAAGAGAGATAATCAACAAGTTTTGTATAATTTAAAATATTAATTTATTTTCCTAAAATACAAAGTAAAATAATTCAAAATAATTCACAGCTGTTAATGAATTCCTACAAATCCTAAAAGTTATATCAATTCCAATAATCTCAAGTAATCCGAATACATTCCAAAGGTATTCCAAATGATAAGTGTAATGTCCTGATGTACCAACACCACAGAAGAATTACTCTTTTAAATCCAAAGGTCCTTTAAATGAATTCACAGTAAATCCAATACAGCTTTAAATTAAAATTTCCCTGAATGTTTCAAAATAATTCCATAAAACTATTAATCAAAATAGTCTTTAAATGTTTCACAGTACGTCTATACAGCAATTAATGTATCCAAATGTCTTTGATTAAATGTGACAGCACAGCAATTCCAACGAATTATTATATTAAATCAATGAATCTATCCTCTCAATACTCTTTCAAGACCAGTAATGACTTTAAGAATGAATGATTCCTTGTTCTAATCCTTTAATGTATCAAACTAACACAATAGCTAAATTCAATGGGGCTTTTAAATGACTCATTTATTATTTTGAAAGTACTTGCAGTAAACAAAATCATTTGTTCCACTTCTAGCCAATCAGACCTTTTAGCAGTACCAATGTCCTTGTTGGATCACATGATGTTGACTTACATTTCTCAGTACAACTTAACCTGGAAACTTATGCATGAAACATCATACTATGCCTTATACATGACTCACAGTGCATGATATGATCATAAAATTTTTAGCATTAAAAAACATCATTACCTAAATAACTCTTCCAAAACCTATTATTATGAAAAAATATTCATAATATTGATATATATATAACACAATATACTGACTCATTAATTATAACTGCAATCTAGGTCTGGTTTATGTTCATAACTTGCTGTTTTATTATAATACAGTATGAGAATACATATTATGTCAAAAAATGCACATACTTTCTTTTCAATCCTGTGAGGAATGTAAAATTTATGCCAATAATAACTCTACTGGTTTAGAAGCCAATCTACTGATTAAAGTTCATAAATTACTGGTTTGTGATCCTGGTTCTGATAGGTATGACCAACCTGATGCCATAAGATGTCTTCTGGTGAAAACCCAATTCTGATATGACATTCCATTCAGAAGGAGTAACAATAACAAGATTTTTAAGATGGTTTCCATAATGGCCATACTGGATGTAAGATCAGTACCATTTTCATTTAGCACCAACCAGACACTATAAAAGTCTTCTGGTGTAAACCCCAAGCTTATACAACTTTCCATTAAGGAGGATTAGCAATAACAATATTTTCAAGCTGGCTGCTGTGGTGGTTCGAATGGATGTCAGATGGTTCCATGATATCAATATTAAAGCTGGATTGGAACCATTATCACTTAGGACCAACTTGACATAAGAAGTCATGTAGTGAAATCCCCTACGTTTTTATAACCAGCCATTCAGAAGGAGTAGCAACAACAATGTTTACAAGATGGCCATTGTGGTGGCAATACTGGATGTCCAATTGGAACCCATTTCAGTTTGGAGCAACTAGACATCGTAAAATGTCTTCTGGTTGTTGTTATAGGCTTAACACCATTTTTCAGCGCATAATATATATATATATATATATATATATATACTGGGTGGCCAGTATATCTGTTTGAGAAGAATCTGAGAAAACCCTCGGAAGCACCACTGACCCACAGGAAGCTACTGACAAGCTTTCTGGCATATCCATGTTGGTTGAGCCTGAGACTGAAACTCATGTTGACAGAGGTGAGATGCCAGCAATCTGTAAAGGTGAGCACCTTAAACCACTTAGTCACCTGGAGTAGGAAGAAGATATGATCTACACATATTTTGAAATTAAAGCAAGAGGAACATAAATGGCACATTATATGGCCATTCCATGTTCAATAGTCCACTATATAGCTAAATTAAATTTTTTGTGCAAAAATCATTTGTCTTCTTTTAGTCACAGTAACACTGACCTTTGACCTTTTGACTTCAAAATCAATAGGCATCTTCCTTACCCCAGGTGCAAGACATCTACAAAGTCTGGTCCAGGCCTGTAGCTCTAATGTTATTGTGTGGAATCCATTTTTCTTTTTTTCCTTACTATAGGTATGGTAACTGTAGATGGTGGAAAACTCATACTGGAAATAAAATTGCTAACAAAGATTTACGGGCAGAGGGACAACATAACATAATAAGCACTGCATATGGTAAAGCACATAAAAAAATGCAGTAACAGTCACCAGGACCTAATAAGGTCTTGGGACCGACTCAACGTATTTAAATATCTAATTTGGGATACCTGAGATAAATTCAAGTTGAAAAGGGATTCAGAAATACATAAAAGGTAGAATGCTGGCTTCATTTTTCATCTGAATGCTGATGCAAATGCTCTAATTTAGCAATCTTCAATTTTCAAACCTCGCCTTGCACTCTTCATCTTCGCTAGCCAATGATCACATGGAACTGTTTTGCTCAACATTGATCCTTGGCATAACTGCTTTGCTATGTGATTGGATGCTGGTAAGAGAAACTTATCCAATCAGGTTGCCTGTTATCTTTAGCTAAAAAGATGAGAATAATCACAGCAGCTCTGTAGACAACAATGAATGCTGCATACAAGTTTCTCGAAATTAAAGCTTTTTGCACACAAGTTTATCTTTAGAATCAAATCATATGGACATGATTAAAGTTACCATACTGAATACCTAATGGTCAAGTAGCAAGCTCTGTCATAAGTCAATTGATTTCACTTGCTTATAGGCACCAACTCTTTCATCAACAACAGGACACCAGTTATGCAGACTGCAATGGCTCATTACATAGCCTGGGATTCATGTGAAAAGAAGTGGATTAATGATCCTTGTTTGCTGCATATGTATACTTCCTAGGACATTGCAATACATGCATCATACTCTGTTCTTGTAAATGCTGTACCATGCTATATCATTGTTAGTCACTTACTTTACCAGTGCCACCTACAGAAAGAGACAGTGGTAACTCATACTGAGTTGATTATCCAGGCTCACTCATGCAAGACCAACTAATGACACCAGTTGAGCTGTTAAAAATTTTAATAAGTTTTTCCACTGTATATTATCAAACTATTGATATGCTCTACTTACCACAGATGCAGACTGCTTATGAACAGTAAGGTCTTTTAATTCAGAGTCTGATGTACTCTTCATATCAGGTTTACTTCTTAATCTGAAAAATTAATTTAGTACGTTATTAGGACATCCACTACCTTACAAATCCAGCCCTCCCAAGGTAAAAGAATTTTTGTTACATCCACTACTTTATAAATCAGCCCTCCCAAGCTAAAAGAAAGTTTGTTACATCTCCTACCTTACAAATCCAGCCCTCTTTTCACAGAGATCAACATAGGGTCAACCCCTGTGGTAAAGATGCAACTGAAGAGTGAGGGGTGAATGAACAATTCCATCTTGATCTGCTGCTTTCATCAGGGTAGTAAACCCTGTAAGACATGCAGACTCTTGCCATGATTAAGACCAAGTACCAAGATGGATTATAAGCATTACACACCATGGGGCAGGCAATCATAATGGCAATGGTTAATAACAATCAATTGTAAAGCTGTTTAAGAACTTATTCATATGAAAGAAAACTTGCTCCAAAAGATGTTGATGTATTTAGCATATAATGTTATCCTTGTTAATTTTATCTGACTTATGTTTATGCTGCCCTGAAAGTATATGAATTAAAAATTAATAACAAAATAGTAAATAATTACTGTTTAGAAGTATACTGTTGTACATAATAATTTGAAGGTCTGCTGTTTGTCAGATGGAATTTTGATCAATGATGTCTGTTGATGTAAACATGTAAATGCATGCTTAATATATCGGAAAATAATTATTTGAAACCTTTATTTTGTATTTCTTTATTACTAATTACATTTTTGTATCCATATCCCTCCTTCAACCCAATGAGAAAGTAAAGCATCACTCTAGTGTCTGAAAGATCGAGATGATAAATCATTAATTTTGGGACAAGCCAACATTAAAGTGTAAATTTTCAAACTTTAAAATAATGCAGCCTTGGGTTCAGTGCTTCCTATACAAGAATAAATAATATATATCAAAGTCCGAAAGTTAGGGGGTTCTCCACCTATATTCTTGAAACGTTAATTTTTACATATATATTTTTCAATTTCAATTTCAATTTTTTTTTCTTTTAGCTATCAACGGGACATACTTTTATGCAAACAAACATGTTGTAATTGCCATCAATTGTGTCTTTATTCAGCTGATCGTACACGCGACAAGTCGTTATCCATCGAAGTTTTGCCTACGTTTCGGGAAAGGAATACATCTAATTCCTCCATTTAGACGATCTGGATGTTGACTGTCAGAATTACAAGACTTCTTTTCACCGTTATCGATCGAGAAATCAACAAATCATTGCAAAATTTGTAAATACTTATCATAATCAAGTCATTGTTGCTACAAGCAGCTTGTCGGAGGAAAATGGCGGACTTAAGCAATGCCTGGAGGTGTGTCTAATTTACGCTCGCTGATTGGTTAATTGATCCAGTGTGACTGACAAGTGGCGATAAGTCAATTGCAGGTCATTCAGGTCCACAGAGGGCGCGTAGCATACTGAGGTATGCTGAGGGAAGCAATATCTGAAAGCAAGTCTTATATGACAGCTGACTGATGGATGTGGATGATAAGAGTTCAAACTTTGACGAGTTAAGCCATGTCATCACCCAAGGGAGATTCCTTTTTGGGACTAATGTGAGTAAGTGTCATTTGAATACACTGAATTTGTCCAATATGGTTTAGTCCATGATGCCAAAATGTGTCCAAAATCATGGACTGATATACCTTTATGGTGATGTGGGCTAACTCCTTGTCTTCAAAGAGAACGAGAGAAAAAACTGGCCAATTGAGGAATGTAGGCAGAGAGGTACTATGTCATTGGTGTGACATTAGTTATTAAAAACTCATGCCTTCAGAGAGGAGGACTTTCTAGATTGTTGTGATCCTATCCACAACTAAAGTTTCAAACTCCTTTTGTGCATGGCACTGCTGACAAAAAGCAGGCATGAAGGAGTTTCTCTGGATGTGAATGTAATATTGGCATCCTGGGTTGCTTGAGCAGGGTGGGGGGTCACTATGACTTTCCTCAGTATGTCTGTCATCAGGGCAATCAGATCGCTAATCCAGGATTGGTCCCATTGTAGAGAGGCGATCAGAACTACATAGCAGCTAGTGTCCCTCACTTGTTGAACTACTTTTATTATCAGAACTGATCAAGGTAAGATGTAGGTCCACATTCCCTCCCAGCTGACCAACAGAGCATTGAGCATCCATACTTCTGAGACTGGAAAGGGGAGGCGAAGGTGGACAATATGTTGTTCCACCTCATCAAGCAGGCTCACCAGTCCAAGATAAGTGGCTCATGACCACTATAGTAGTGTATCACACATCTGTACAGCTGGAATGGTTGGCTGAAAGCTGGAACAGCAGGCCAGCTGGCCACCTTTCATACACATCAAATTGCAGCTTGTTCAGTCCAGCCATCCAAATTTTTCTGTTTTTCTGGGATGACTGGATTTGGAGGTTGCAAAGAAAGTTATCCTAATGTAATGTGATCAGGTAATGTAATTGACAGAGAAATTATTGATACTGAAGCAGACCTGCCAACCCTGACGAGTCTGTCTCAGTAAGGCAGCTGATTTTTTTCCATAAGATTGACCACTTTTCAGTAAGGTGTAATGAAATATCAATAACTGTTATAATTGTAAAGCTGGAAAACGTAATTAAAAGTTCGACTCAGTGACGATAAACATTATGTTCAACTGAAAAGTTTGTAAAGTACGCGTAGACTTTATTTACCACTAGTACAGCAGCACAAACTTTAGTTCCAAACCCTATGCAACTCAATGGCTTGTTGCTATCTCTCAATTTGATGTTAATTCTTGAAAATTCTTTTTCCATTTCACATGATGATGGCAATCATATCTCCCGCCACAGAACATACTCAAACTGGCATGTGATGTCCAATAAACTTAATTGTGTCCTTTCCAGCTTTTATTCACAAGAATCTGAATACTCCTTTTTATTCTTCTGTGTTGATTATCACCACTTTTCAAGAAGCTTATTTTCCCTTTCGTCTTAAACATGCATCTGTTGGGCTCGATTTCTGGATGCCATTTTTAAAAAAGTTCTATAATCAACAGTTTGATCATGCAGACGCTTTGCATGAACAAGTTGGTACAGTTTACATGGTTCCCACGCTTTTCTAAAGATAAATTTCCAGGTCATTTCCAGGTTTTTCCAGGATGAAATTAATTTTTTCAAGGTTCACATATTACCATTACTGAATAGAATTAAAGAACATTTTAGATTATAAAACATGCATTTTCTAAATCTAAAGATGTTTCTCTTTCAAGATTCCAAACCATCCAAGTCAGAAAAGATGATCATGTACAAAACCACAAAACGTATCACACGAAACAAGTTTGATTATATTCCTATAAATTGGCATGTAAAGTCATTTCAATGTACAGAATAAAAATTCTAACTTTATTTTGCTGACCTGCATTATGTTGCTAAGTGGGAACAACATAATGAACATAAATTAGTTTTGTTTCCTTTCAAACCTTTAATTCTAAAGAATTCTTTAGCAATATATATATATGCATCTCATAGAAAGCAAACATTTCCTATTACAGTATTAAATAAAACAATAAACGCAAATAATTAGAATCTCGTCTTGTAACGAAAAGAGTTTAACCCTAAATTTATCTGTGCCAATAAAATCCCAAAGAAGATTTTTTAAACAACCTAATCTCCTTAAGACGATCTAGTTAAAAATCCATCATTTAAAAAAAACATTTTCAAAAAGGGTTGATTTAAATTTTGACGAAAGACCTTCAAAATTATATACTGTTGTATAAACAAGGACTGAATTTTCTGTAAAATCAACTTGCCTGCTTGCAATTTGTTAAACCAGTCCATAAACCTGTATTAATAAAGGGGCTCATATCGTTTTTTAATATAAAATACAAGGGACGACAATTTCTCATTTCAGCACTGAGATTCAACAATTTGACTACAAATTTGGCTTAAAACGAAAAGCAGTCTGTCTTCTAATCCAGGTTTCCTCCCAATATTCCCACCCTATTTTTCATATTTGGACATTTAGGTTGGGGTGTGGGGTCATTGCAATTGCATATAGAAAATTTGGAATTTGCCACCACTGTGCAGTAGTGATATATGGTTGTCGCTTACCAGCGGGCCTAGAAAATTTAAACTTATGTTATATCGATTTATACCTGCAAGAAATTGACAGGGCAATGATTTATTTTCTCAGAAATGGCAAGTATTATAATCGTTATGTCTTTAATCCGCTGAAACACTAGACGAAACTAAGGCATAGATGAAGCTGGACCTGGTACTCGCAATTTGCATTACTAGTCACATAACTTCACAAATCTCTAACGACGACATCGGAAGTCCAATAGTCATGTGATATCAACAACAAACTCCTTTTTAATGTTGTTATACGTGATTGTTTCATGCGTCAAGTGGTGGCGGAAAATTCCTGGGTTTTTCCTGTCTTTCATCTGTATTTGCGAAATTCAAGGACTTTTTACGGCAGGGGAAAAAATTATCATTTCTCCCGACTTTTTCCCGGTAGCGTGGGAACCCTGAGTTTAAAGCGTCTGGGGTGCTGATGTAAAGTTAGTCTGGCTCTCCGACTAATTTCATTAATTCTAATATGAAACCCGGATCCAAATCAAACACGGATGAACCAATTATCTAGATTTTTCTGCAACAATCATTTTTCTGCAGGTTTTGCTTGTATGCCGTAAGTCCTTATTTTAAGGGTAATTTTTATAAGACTTGTGGCAAAATCATAAGGGCTGGCAGGTCTGATATGGTATGTATAAAAGTATGTATAAGTTAACAGCATAAAGACTATTTTCGATGAAGCAAGTAACATAAAGCCACAATAAAGCAAATAACAAAGTCACAAGAAAGAAGACACATGAAACCCTATTTGTCTATGACTTTTAATTTTTCTTTCTCTCATTCACATTTATTTGATGAAGGATTATTAAGCATTCCTGACAGCAGCAGTTTCTGGATTATTCTCATTTTAAGCAGTGAAAAAAATTAAGAAATTGATTTCAATAAAAAAAGTCTCCTGAATTATCTGGATCTTGACTGGGTGTTTGTATTTTCAGAAAAGCTTTCTATTTGTGATAAACTCTGTGATGGAAGTTTAAGAATGTTACCCTCTGAAAAAGAGAATTATGATGCTTATGAGCATATTTGGTCTGGTTTGGTGTTTTACAGCACATCAACACAAGAGGGTTATATTATGCTGGTGTGCAAATAATGTACCTTGCTCAGTGACAAACCACATCTGTTGACCTGAGATGATCAGATGGCAGGATTATAAATGGCAACCTTCCGGCTTCGAGTCTGACAAGCAGAGTCACCACTGCTCTCTCAACTGAAGGTGATGTGATGCAAGGTCTTCTTTTGTGGTTTTTTCTCTTCAGTTTACTCCAATTAAAAGTAGATTTATTTCAGTCTGGATCAGAGCAGAAGGCTTCAATCAAATTTACTCAATTTGCCTCATTGTGATATAACACTGCAAGTGTCGCTGTGTCATAAAACACCAAACCAAAACGGATTTGTACATGCATATATATGGTACAAAACGGTTGACTCCTGGTTTTATTATTTTTTCTCAATTATTGAAGTGCTAACCATAACTACTGGTATTCCAATTAGTAACTTATTCCACTTCAATCTCTGTAAGAACCGATTTGAAATACCTATACCCAATTCCAAGCGGAGTCCAACTACAAACAACATAAACCTTGATCTGCGTAACTGTCCTACTGATGATTACTGCACAGATCAAGATCTGCTAGTTCATTATGTGAGAACAGATCTGGATCTTTCAGTTTGCAGCTGGACTCAAGTTATAAGCATGTACATATCGTAGATATCATATAAAAAGGGCAATAAAAAAGTATGCTAAGTCTGACTCTACTCATCTAACTCTTCACACATGATTATTATTATTTTTGAAAGCAATGAAATTGTTATATTTGCTCTCACTGTTGATTGTAAAGACATATTTGGACTAAAACATTTAATTACACACAGAAGAATATAAATGCAAACAACATATGAATTTGCATCATCCTGTTGGTCAATTTTTTGACAATCAAAAATGGAAAAAAAAAACAAAAACCAAAACAATTTCAAATTTCACCATTGTTATTATCAAAAAAGAAATACCCGGTTGACTGTTTGGATTACAATGCTTATCTTTGGAGCAGTATAACACAGCATAACCCACATCTGAATCAGGTATCATATGTCGTCCATGCCTGAAACACAGAGACACCATTATAAACAGTTGATAAAGCCTTGGATTCTCATTCATTCTCCCCATGCTTTTCAAAGAAAAAGGTAGGAATTATATTTTTCCACCTGTCTGTCTGTGCATGTGTCAGTATGTTACACAACTCCTCTACACCATCCAGGATAGTTAGTGATTTTAAACCTTGGGATGTGATTGGTGTAAATGGGTAGATGAATACCATTGCTTTAGAATGTTGAGGGTGTAATGGGTTGATTGTATATAATATTGAAATGATTCAAACTTGCAAGTCCTACAAGTCTGGGAATTAGCAGTGGTTCTCAAACTTTTTTCCAGACCACTTAAACATTGCTGAGGGTCTCAGCAGACCACTTAATGATCTTTAGTTTACTATGTTGATTGTATTATCAGGTAACTATTGCCACCTTTCTGTGGACCACTTGAGCAGATCTCATGGACAACCAGTGGGCTAAATACCACAGTTTGAGAACCTCTGCCCTTGAGGCATACAGATGGAATCCTGATTGAGACCCCTTGGTCATGCCCTTGTGGAAGACAGACCTATGACCCCATGGTGTTATGTATATTTAATTTAATTGTTTGTTTGTTAGTTTTTAAAAATATTTTATTTCATTACATGCTATTGTAATGTAACATTGTATGTTGGACTTGACCTTGTCCAAAATTGAGTTCATTATGGCTTGATCTGATTGACTTTTTTTAAAATTTCATTTTATGTAAAGAACTAATACATAGCTGAATTATTCTCTATGTGTATGGCTTGACATCAGGATCATTATTAATAGAAGAAGTGAATATATTTATCTGGGTCAAAGTTTTGGAGTTTCCTAAGTGAATTACACATAATCCAGGTTACTGTTTTGTAAAATCAGGATCATTCTAGAAGGTTATTTTCCATTAGGTAATGTTTTTTTTAATAGAAAATGCTAATTGTGACCTGAGGTCAAGTAGAGAACTATTCATTTTGTAACTGCAAGGACTTGGTCATTCGTGCTTTAACATCTAGCACTTTCAAGCTGTGTTACGTTGTGACCAGTTGGGTTGAAATTTTGTTTTCTTCAACTTGTTGAATTAAATTGATTTATTTTCTCTCAAAATACAAAAGTGCTCTGATAAAATTCTTGGATAAAGACATTCACTGGAATTTATACTAAATTCAAACCTGGAATTATGTTACTGTGATTCAACAAAAGACTGTTGACACATCAACACTTTAATAGCTACCACAGAAACGTCATTGACTTCAGTTTTAACATTTCTTCGGGACTTTTACTGAATTTTATTCAGGACTTTAAATTATTAGGACCTGTGTCTGTATTATTTTGGGATTTAATTCTCAATACCGTAAGTTCTTTTTCTCATTTTCACTTTGTATTTTAGGGAAATAAATTATTTGTTAAATTTTACAAAGTTTGTTGTCTTTCACTCTTTTCTGTTCCTTATTTTAAGAGCATAGACTCATAGCAATGGTCATGCCCTTGTGGCACATAGATGGAATCCAGACTAAAACCTCTTGGTCTTGCCCTCATGATATAATGATGGAATCCTGAATGAAGACCCTCTTTTGTTTTGTTTTGCTCTCGTTGCATAAAGATGGAATCCTGACTAAGACCTCTTGGTCATGCCCTCATGGCATATAGCTGAAATCTTCACTGAAGATCTTTGGTCATGCTCTTGTTGCATAAAGATGGAATTCTAAGACCTCTTGGTCATGCCCTCATGGCACATAGATGGAATCTTGATTGAAGACCTTTGGTCATGCCCTTGTGGCATATAGATGGAATCCAGACTAAAACCTCTTGGTCTTGCCCTCATGGCATAAAGATGGTATCATGACTGAAGACCCTTTTTGTCATGCCCTCATGGCATAAAGATGGAATCCTGACTAAGACCTCAGGGTCATGCCATCATGGCATATGGATGGAATCCTGACTTTAGACCTTTTGGTCATGCCCTCGTGGAATCCTGACTGAAGACCCCTTGGTCATGCTCTTGTGGCATACAGATAGAATCCTGATTAAGACCACTTGGTAATGGTCACTGGGGTCTACAGATGCAGGATTGCATCTAGGATTTAGTAAATGTCATGAAATAAAATGCAGTCTATTACTATTGAAAAAAATGTTGGGGAGATATTGTTCTTTTTTGTTGTTTGGGTTTAATGCCATTTTCAGTGCATGATAGGCTATACATGGCTGCCAGTGTAACTCATGGAAGATGAACCCGTTGTTGTTGTTGTTGTTGTTGTGGGGCTTAACGCCATTTTTCAGCACACGATAGCTATACATGGCGGCCAGTATTAATGGTGGAGGAAGAAACCGGGAAATCCCCGGAAAGAACCACCGACCCACGAGAAGCTACTGGCAAGCTTTCTCACATATCCGCATTCGCCAAATCCTAGACTCGAACCCACGCAGACAGAGGTGAGATGGTAGTGATCCGTAACGGAGAGCGCTTTAGACCACTTGGCCACTCGGGGCCCCGAAGATGAACCCATGAAAACCCTGGTAAGAACCACCAACCCACAGGAAGCTACTTACAACTTTTCTAACATATCAACATTGGCTGACCCCGAGACTCAAACCAACACAGAGATAAGATGGCAGTGATTGATAAAGGCATGTGCTTTTAGACCACTAAATCCCTCTGGGGCCCCAGGAAAAGTATTTCTAACTCATTTAATGTCTGCATATACAGTATGGGCAGTTTATGACAAAAATTCTTAAAACTTGACCTTGAACTAGTCAGAAAAGGTTAGTAGGATGTGTTCACATAAAAAAGGCCATTCCATACTGACAGAGCTTAGAGTCTAATTGCTTTATTTGTTTTCTATTTACTCTACTGCCTCCTTCCTTATCAAGGTAAATCCAGTGACAATCATGTGATTGTGTTTTTCAAATTCTGTTGACTACCATTTCATTGGTTAAAGAGCGATGGTAAAGGAATACAGAAGTCGGTTGAACTAGGGGTACATTTTCTTTAACAAAATGAAATGTTAAATCATATTTGGCCAAATGTAATTCATTTTGTTCAAGAAACTCAACCATTAGTTAACCAAATACAGCATTCCTCAGCTACCACTGCTCTTCAACCAATTAGTGGTCAAAAGTGTTGACAAGGGTTACTGTCTTTATTTTTGTAAACATTTGCTGACATAAAGTCTTTATTAGGGAGGGGCCCATTTGAGTTTCTTAAGGTGGGTGGGTGGGGTTATGCTTCAAAACAACTGCCTTCTTCTGATCTGTAGTGTAGAAAAAGACATTATTCCATTATTTTTTTTAAAAACAAATTTATCTTGTAAAGAAGGAAAAAAAACATATCCCCATCAGAAAGAACATTCTAGCCCAATATATTAAATGGTCTGTCCCTTACAGTACACATGCAGACAGAACTGAACTTCTAGTACTTCACAGTTGAGACTGCTCCAGTGGCCTAAGTGGTTAGAACATTCACCTTGGATGTGCACGGTAACGGGTTTGAACCTCAAGCAAGTCATAACAAGGACTTATAAAAATGGTACTAGCAGCTGCCTTGCTTGGCGCTCAGCATTAAGAGGTTAGTGTTAGGATTGGTCGGCCTGGTGCTAGGATAATGTGACTGGATGGGACATGATGCTACATGTCTGCAGTGTGATGCCCCATTGCTAGACATCACTATAAACTGCCACACTGCAGATATTGTAGCATTATGACCAAAAAATTGTTAAAGCTACTTTAAAAATCCAAATCACACACTTCAAAGTTGTGTATATTCAACCTTGTGACTGCGATTACTGCTTAAGGACTAAGCACGTAGTTCACATTTCAGAGTAAATTCACATTTCAGTGTAAATTCAGTGTTTTATGATTATCTGAACAGTCTTTTAAATGGAAGCAGTTGTCAATTTGAAATTTAATTATCCACATCTCAGATGCCTCTTAAGTCTGTGCATAAATTTGCTCAGATTTTGTTGAATAAAATTAAAGGTGTAAAATTATTGCAAAAGAAGACAATGAACCTTTTCTGAATATACATGTAATGAATAAACAAGACTTCTAAAATTATTTTTTGGGGGTCTAAATACATCATCAAAATAAAGATGGCTGATTCCTCAAATGGCATCTGGTTGTAAATCCCTCTTGACCTCTCAATCTTTCCATGGGTGGTCTTCATTCATTGACTGTCCAAATCTCAATCAGTAATGTTGACCAGCCCTTCCACAGTGGAGCTGTAATTGGTTTACATGCCAAGGTGCAATCCTGATTTGTAGGAATTTATCCCTCAACCACAGAGCATTACAGCAGAATAAAGGTGGAATGAAGTCCACCACCACAAAACATGAGGGTTTTGAAAAATTGTGTGAGCTGTTCCATAATTTATTACTGGCTATAAAAACACACATTTAGTTATGAAACCATCTTTGATCCCTGGGTCAATCATAATTCTCAAAACACTCTAATTATATACCTGAAATTTTCAAGGACGCAGGTAAACGTAATATACAGATTTAAAGATAGAGCTGGACAAATATGAAGTTAAAACTATTGTTAAAACTACATGCTATGGAATAAACAATAGCTGTCAATGAGATACAATTTTTTAAAATTCACTCGAGTTGACTGCAATAACTAATAGTAGAACTGTTGAAAGTTAAAGCAATGTGGGTCAAATCTATGTGTACGAGTTGGGGGAATTTCAGGTTTATTGAGGTAAAATATATCAGAATGTATTACAATGGGAGAGAGGGAGTAAGATGAGTGATGCGGAGTCTTCTCTTTGTTTTAGTTTATTTTGCTTCTTTGTCTCACATTATTTAATACCAAACATACAGAAGTTTGAAAGCTCTGAGTCAGCAACTCAGATGTTGAGGTAGTATAGTCTTCAGAAGACAGAAATGAAGAAATGCAGACAATATTTACCAACCTTGGATGTATTACCACTTTACACGCACCAAAACAATATAAAGCAGCTATGTTATCATGGCCCTAAAGTTGTATTTTTTTAATGATATTGCCGACAATGAACCTTGCAAAGTTAAACACCATGACAGATGCCCAGACTATTTTGGGCAGGATCTAAACTTATTACTGACTGACTGAGTTTACATTAATAACTAAATCACATGTTAGAGGAAGGAAATATCACTGCAATAAACTACTCATATTCATGCATTAACATTTATAGTGTAAGGTCAAAACAAAGTTTGACTACTGTTATGACTCTATGGTCATAAACTAATTAACAGAAAGAAGCAAAATCAACAAGTTTTGTAAAACTTAACAAATAATATAATCATCAAAGTTATAAAGGAAAATGTGAGAGGAACTTACAATATTATGAAGTGAATAACTGGTTATAATTAGAAAGTCTGTTATTGAAATTATAATATATAACCTGGACTATGTCAGGTATGCCAGGTAAATTGTATGGGAATTCCAATAACCTAGATCCAGACCCAAATAAGCATATTTACTTATATTAATAATGATTCTGATATTAAACCCATACACACAGGATACCCTAGCTACGTATTAGTTGTTTACAGAATAAAATTTCAAACAATAAGTCAGGTCAAGCAGAAAATAAACTTGATTTTAAACTTGATTTTGGACAAGGTTAAGTCCACCATACAATGTTATATTACAATAGCATATAATGAAATTAAAAAGAAACTAAAAAAAAACTTAACAGTCAATGCAAATTAATTACACAAAACAGGTACAGATTACTCACTAATCAGGAATTTTATTTAAGATCAGTAAAGGTGTCTACATGACCACATTGATGTACACTTAATGAGTGTTGAGAGCCCCATTTTGTTTATGTGTGTTGAGAGCCCCATTTTGTTTATGTGTGTATGAAAGAGAGAGAGAGAGAGTTATGTTCGCTATCTTGAGGGTGTGTGTTTAGGATTTTTAATGTAGCTAAATTTTCAGTCATATCACTACAATGTCTGCAGTGTGACAGTTTATAGTGATGTCTAGCACTGGGGTATCATGCCGCAGACATGTAGCATCATGTCCCACCCAGTCACATTATCCTGACGCCAGGCCAACCAGTCCTAACACTAACCTCTTAATGCTAAGTGCCAAGCAAGGCAGCTGCTAGTACCATTTTTATAAGCCTTTGGTATGACTTGGCTGGGGTTCAAATCTGTGACCTCCTGCATTTGAGGTGGATGTTTTAATCATTAGGCCACTGGAGCAGTCCCGCTATCTTGAGAAATATTTAAGTTTAAAATGTTAGACATTGCACACGTCAAAAGCTGAATTTAATTTGGTTATTGTTGGGGATAAGCGAATGCAAAAGTTAGACAAAAAATTTTTCACACACATGCTCACACAGGTTTACACTCACAGACATGAACAAATAACGAAGCTAAAAGGCATGTTCAAAAGATTATGTGAGCGAAGATTGCATTGGTTCCTGGCACACACTACACATCTGCTAGTTACTTGCACATACTTCACACGTGCCAGTTACTGACCCACACTACACACCTGCTAATTACTGGCCCACACTACACACCTGCTAGTTACTGGCATATGTTACACACCTTCTAGCTACTGGCTCTAAACACCTGATAGTTACTGGCTAGCTGGGAAGAAGATCATCAGTGACAATTCACAACAGTAAGTCACAGCTGGGTGAACTGGACAATGGAATCAAAATCCAAAGAAGGTTAAAAGATTTTAATGGTGTAAAAAACAGACAGCTGAAAATACAAAAGTCTCAAACATCTTAAAATTTTGTCAAAGTGTCCTAAATTTTTATGGTCAAGTTATTCTCATTAAGATGATATCACATATAAATTTTTCGTGAGAGTAGGTGCATTAGTGACCGTATTTTTGAGGGTGTGGCAAACACAGCTGCAAATACAAAAGTTGCTTGAGCTTTAAAAGTAGGTTGCAGTGTATAATGTTTGGTATTAGCAGAGTTAATTCTGATAAGATGTATCCATGTATCAATTGGCATGAGTGTTGTTAAAAAAGGGTCTATGATATGGAGAGTGTAAGAGAAACAGGGTCTAGGATATTGTGGAACAAACACACAAATGAATGTGCAAACAACACATGAGCAAACAGGCAAAACAATATAACCCCTTAAAACTTCAGTGGCATGGGAGTGTTAAGATCCTTACAATTTCAGACTTATATAATCATGCAAAATGCAGACAAATTTTTATGCCTAAAATGTTTATCAAAAGCAACTGTAAAAGTGTAACATGTAGTTTACCAAACAAATTTTGTGTGAAAGCAAAAAAACTCCCTAAAGTTGAAATAGATGGTGTACCTACCTTTTGAGTAAATTCTCTATCTTTGTAATATACTCCTGTGTAACTCCTTCAGAGGCTGTTGCTGCCATAACAACTGTTCCATCCTCCACTAAGATGTGCTCGTCTTCTCCTGCCTTCAACATCACAGGTATTCCGCCTGCCAGTTCTATAGCCAGACTCATCTTCTTCAACTGGCATTACAAAATTAAAACTTCAGACTATGATCATTTATCTGTATATAAATCAAATAAGTATCTGCATCACTTATTATAACAATATATATTCACCGCATATCAACACTACTGGAAAAGCAATACCTTTGTTTGCAGGTAGGACAAAAAAAAGCACTAATCTGACTTGTGTTAAAAGTTATTAATGCTTCACATTGCAACTCTACACAAAGGGCAACTGCATAATTGGGGAAGACAGGTGAGCTCCTTTTGAGGTCTACAAGGTAAAGGCGTGTCATCAAAGCTATAGGTACTTCATTATAAATATATACCGAGTGTAGATGTGTGTTTTTGTTTTTGTTTTGCATCATATCAAGGCAACCTGGGATGTTTGTGTGTAAGTGTTTTCTGATCAAACTCATGTAAGATTTCTTACAGTAAAGCATAAACATTAGATCATGCACAGTTTACATTTAACAGAAGTGCCTTGGTATGTATTACAGCACTTACTATGAGCTATGGATGACAAATGAAAAATACTGCATCTATCACTGTCATGCCAATTTATGAGACTCTACTGAAATGTTAAGATCTTTACAAGTACCTGACTGTCCTGTAGGAAGATGAATTTCATTCCCTGAAACAATGTCTTCCTCCTAGGATTACAGCTGAATGATGCAAGGCTGGGGTCAAGCTGGCTCTCTGCTAACACTGGCAGGTAGCTAATGGGGAAAACAAAGAGTTTTAAAGACCTTGCTACTTAGGAGTCATACAGATTGTCCACATGAGAAAGTCATGTGAGTGCATCACTGCCACTGTTTATGTCGTTATGCTTCTGATGTCATGAACATATGCTGTGCTACTTGCATTTTAGTATTGAAAAAAAGATGTTATTCCAACAAAGAATGTAAACTAAACTTTCTTTGTTCTTTCTAAAAATGTAAATAATTTTGGAAAGTATTGACTTTTTAAAAATTAAAACAATATTTATAGTAATGATATACCTTCTTTATTTTTGAAACAAAATTTCCTTGTGAGAAATGTGAGAAAAATAATCCATCATATTCATTAATGTTGGATAGAAAAATTCCACATTCCACACTCAAATTGTGGCAGCAAATCCGCAAAACCCCATTCCTGCTATGATATACCTTGCCCAGTAATATTAGTATTCACACTCTCCATTTGTTTGTACGCCCCCCCCCCCAGATTTTAAAAACAAAAAGCATTAAAGATATAAATAATGCACAAAACTAGTCATTTCTTTCATTGATTTATAATTTCTAACCTGACTGGTGCCATGGGGTCCCTAACAATGTCAAATTATTGGCATTTGAATGCAAAAATGGAAGCTCCCAATGAAAACAAGCAGTCAGACTACTTGCTGTCCTTTTCTGGTTTCTAGAATAGTCTATTTCTGTAAAAACTGTGTCAGCTGTGTCCAACATTGGCAATGTCTATTTATAATATTTCTAAAACAACTTGAGCAAATAAAAAGGAGGAACTCTTGTATGCATGTGTTCAGAGGGATGGAAACCCAAAATTTACGGAATTATTGAGATTATCAGGACTATCAAAGATGGAGAACTATATCACATCTGTTGCTGGAAAACACAGACTGGCCCAAGCAAATAGGGTGACCATGTTGCAAAAGAAACTCCAGTTTGATTGAAATCTATTAATAAGTGATATACTGTGTGAAAAGAAAAATGGATCAGTGTGCCAATCAAGTGCTATAACTGTTCAAAGCGATTCAGATGACAATTAACTCAGCCAAAGTCTCGTGAAAATCAAACAACACAAAAAATTGGAATGAAATCCCATAAATAATAACAGGAGTTGATGTGTGGAAACAGAAGTGGGTGGGGATGAAAATCTGGGTCTATAACTCCTGCCAAATGATGAAACAGATTGCTGATAAAGTATTTGCACACCCTCTTGTTTGTTTGTACCCCTATACCAATTTTAAAAATGAAAAGCATCATGGATATAAAAATTCACAAAACTGATTTATAATTTCTAACCTAACTGTTGCCAATGGGACCCTAAATCCCAAGGGGCCCCTAATACTACTGACTTAAAAAAATGGGGGTGGGGTGGGGAACGTGTACAAACAAATGGGTTGGTGTGAGAATACTATAATCAAAATCAGCCAAGGTCTCATCAACATCTTACTGCGTACCAATATGATTCAAATCTAATAATAATTAAACAATTTGCTTACATGAAACAACTGTGATATCAAGCTGCATACTAAATTTGGTACAAAAATAATAATAAAGGGATTCAATGTGTGGAAATGGAAGTGGGTGGGTCCAATAATCTGGAGTTACATTTCTGCTAAGCAATGACAAAATGCTGACAATGTTGTTGTTGTTGTAGGGTTTAACACCATTTTTCAGCACAAGATAGGCTATACAAGGCAGCCAGTATTAACAGTGGAGGAAGAACCCGGGAAAACCCCAGAAAGAACCACCGACCCATGAGAAGCTACTAGCAAGCTTTATCACATACAAACATTGGCCAAATCCGAGACTCGAACCCACTCTGACAGAGGTGAGATGGCCGTGATCCTCAGCCACTTGGGGCCCCTTGACAATGAAAGTCAGCCAAGATCTCATCTTTATATAGGCGAACACCAACCTTGTTCGAAATCCAATGATTACGGGACTTACTGTGCAGAAATGAAAGTTTGATGGAAAGAAAGGATGAAAGACTCGATGTAAGTACCCAATTTAATGTCCCCACTTTTCTACCAAAAGTGAGGCACACGAAAATGAACCGGGGCAGCAACCAGTAGGATTAGGGAACCATATTTTCTAAAATTTAATTCATGTCGTCCTGAATTTTCATAATTTTATCCTCAGCATTTGGTTCATGTCCATGTTACAATAGCCTGTGATCACAATGGTAGTTGACAGATATCACAATGCACTAAGCTGCAAGTCAAATGGTTGCCTTTGCATCCCAAAAATTGTGTTTGCAAGTGACAAATTTAAATTGTATGCCATAATCAGCAACCAGAAGATGCAGTTGCATGCAATTAAGTCCACAACCCATTCCCTTAAAGACTGTGAATAGAGATGTCAAAATTTTAGAAAAAAATCAACCACATACCTGACGAACCTAATGCTTGGTTACAAGAGTACCAGATCAAAGGGAAATTATATTAAATGTGAACCTGAACTGCTCTGTTGTAATTTCATACATGCCAACCTCCCAAGAGGTATAAGCATAATTATTACTAATATGAGTGGCAAAAAAGCGCAATCTGAGCATAAAAAGAGTGATCTACATCTTACATGAAAAAAGTACAGAAACCATATGAAAAACAACTTTTCTGCTACTTACCTGGATCTGCAGTTAGCAAAAAAAAATTCTTGTCACAAATTGGCTAAATCCATGTGGATTGGTATGAGAATACAGGCACAAAACAAAATGATAAATTATTTATACACAACATTCACTTTAAAATTAGTCTACATCTTGTTTAAATTTCGCTCAAAGGTCGTAAAGTCAAGCCCATGAATTCTGAATGCTGTATTATCTCACTGTAGAATTCCTCTTTCAAAATTTGTAAGCGCTATTGATTTGTCCTTTTCCTGATGCAACATGTTCTTCAGTTTAACAAAATCCCTCTCCTCTAACATTTTTCAGTCATATAACATCCATGAGTCACATCGAAGAAGCCTGTTTCACTTGATAATATTTAGCACCATGTTTTTTCAACATGGACTGGTCCACAACATAAGTGTGTATCAAACAATAATTAATCTGTCACATATGGTTTCAAATTCAAGAAACCTGTCTGCTTTCTTCAAAACATATCATGTGTGCGTGTGTGTGTGTGACTGGGATTTTTAACGCAGCTTTATAAATTTTTCAGTCATATCACTACGATGTCTGAAGTGTGACAGTTTATAGTGATGTCTAGCACTGGGGTATCATGCCACAGACATGTAGCATCATGTCCCACCCAGTCACATTATCCTGGCACCAGGCTGACCAGTCCTAACACTAACCACTAAATGCCGAGTGCCTAGCAAGGCAGCTGTTAGTACCATTTTTAGAAGTCTCTGGTATGACTCGGCTGGGGTTTGAACATGTGACCTCCCTCATCCGAGGCAGATGCTCTAACCACTAGGCCATCAGAGTGGTCCCATATCATGAATGATTAATATAAACAGAAAATAAGAAAACTGAGTACATAGTCAAATGGTCGTGCACATGGACAATATGAAGATCAGTAGATGGAGATCTACAATGGATCAATGTCACATGACAAGTCTTGACTGTACTCGTTATTTTGTGACTCACTCGCTCACGATGTCACAAGATATAATCTTTAATCTGAACTCAGAAACATGTTTTTAGTATTTTTCTTTTTTGTTTTCTTCTGTTTTTTTTTTTTACATGAACTAAATGAGTACTCTACAGCTAATTTTTATTATTCGGGTAAATATGAACGGTCAAGTACATGTGTACCAGGGTACCTACTGACACCTTTAACTGTGAGATTGCTGGTTCCAAAATATAGTGATCATCTTTACTTGTGACAAGTCTGGCTTACAGCCTATTTAGGAAATCTTGTATATTTATATGTATCAGTGTTTTGTTATGAGCACAATTTTGCATCTTTGGTGCAATGACAGGGCCTGAAAACAGCAGTGGTCTGAGGTCCGAGACCTGCAGTTTTCCCAGTCAGACCCAAGAGATAAACTCGTCAGAAATATGTGGAACCTCCCAATTTTCCCTCCAAAATGGAAATTAAAAGAATTCCTCTGCAGTCTCAGAACTGTTTATTAAACCACATTCAAAATGTCAATGAATATATATGCAAAATTACATACAAGCAATGTTCATCGAACCCTACTAACATTTTTGACGTGCACATGATAGACTGAAACACTGTGTATAGAAAAGTGAGTGCGCCAGTGCTATTTTGCCTCTAAATTTGAACACTCTTCCACATCAAAGTCCCAAAACCTAAAGTCTGATATCGTTCAAAGGATCTTCACCATATTACTAGTCAATTCCAAAAGTCATCATTCAAAGAGACTTGAGATATTTGATACAATGACTAGTTGAATTAGCAACTGACCTGCAACATAAAAGATGATAAATACGAGTTTATTTAACTGTGGCTCCTCATCAATTGGCAAATTCAAAAAGCTGCAGGAACCCAAACCTGAAGAATATGGACCCCCAGCAAAACAGAATAAGCCAAACAAGAAAGCAAATGATGACAAACACCATGTTTACACATTTAAAGAACAATAGAAAATAAATTGGTTGTGGTCAGATATGATCAGGATAAAGGAAAATGTTGTGTTCAACCTGTTTAAAGTTCCCTGATTTTGATGCTAGGTAAAGCACCCAATATCATGATACAACAAACTTAAAGTTCAACCCTATTTAGCAAAGAACATTTGTTGTATGTAAGACAGCAAGTGGTAAATCTAGCAATGAAGATCATCATTTTGCTGTAGTAGACACCCCAATCATAAAAGCCATGACTTAATAAAGAGCAGAGAGATCGTATGCCATACCAATTCAATGTTGCCTTTTGTGTTGCAAAAGCAAGAAAACCATTTTCTGATTTTGAATGTTGTTTTGTTCTGTGCCAAAAAAAAATATGGTGTCAGTTTAGGTGAGAACTGTATCAAATGGATGCACTGACTTCATTGCATTTATTGTAGACTCCCTTCTAGATCCAATCAAACTTCAAATCAAAAGTGCAAATTTTATCAGCATATGTGATGGATCAAAAGACGGTGCTAATGTGGACAAAAAATTGTATATGTCAGTTATCTATCACCATTAAAAAAATACCCCTGACAAGATTAGTTAGGACTGAGATCAGTAAAGAGACTGTGTTGTTTAAAAATAACTACTTTATTCATTTATCAAAGCTGATACATGTAACTATGATTTTGTATTTAATTTGATATTTCTCACATCAGCTCAATCAACTCTGACCTGTTTATATGCATGTCGGACCTGGCTCACTCAAAAGGTGACAGGTCCTAGACCTGTCACCCATCAACACTATCTTCAAGCCCTGAATGATTTAGTTATTGACATGGCCAACACCAGTCAATGCATTTTCTCTGACATGCTTGTGATCTTGAGTGAATTTTAGGTTGTACAATGTCATTGTTAAACAGAGTGCTGTATTTTGCACACTAATTACCTCTAAAGCATTTTTAAAAAAGTTTTAAACTTTTCATGGGGTGAAATTGGAATGTCAGCTGTATGGACTGACTTAACTTGCCCTGAACATTTTGCCATAATTATTATGTTCAAACAAACAAAGGAATGGCAATGTTGAGTCTATTTCTGGAGAAAATCAATCTGAATCACAGACATCAGAGCCACTTTTGAAGGTGCTGAGCCTCATGTTACTGAGACAAAGTAAAATATCTTAAATGTAAAATGAACTCTGATGTAACCTTCATGAGTATCACTTTCATGTGTTGTATGTACAGCGTACTCAATGTTACCTTCTGGTGTATTGCTTTCAAAATTATTAACACATGTCAAAATCTTTCTATTGATGATACTGCAGCTGCAGTAGTTGTTGTCAGGGAAAAGATACTTATGAATCCGTATCAAATAATGCAGGAGAAACAAATATACTGACCCAAAAAGTGCAAAACTCATTTGGAGACTTTATTTCTTCTCTCAAAATGAATTTGTTGTAAATCTTTTTTATATGCTGGCAAGACAGGAAAATGTTTCTGAAAATAATATTTTACAACAAGAGTTTCTCAAAGTAACTGATACTCCCTTGGCTGAAAAGAATTTACAGGAAATCAAGGTAAGATCATTTCTTTTTGGCAACTTCTGAGCACTGAAACCCATCTCCACCAACATTTTCAAATCAGCTGCTGTGGGGGCCATATTTAATGTCAGATTGGTACCATTTTCATTTAAAACCTACAAGGCATCAAAGAAGCATTCTGGTTGAATCCCCATATTGATATGACTTTCCACCGTGGAGGAGTAATGACGAGATTTTCAAAATGGCTACCATGGTGGTTATATCCGATATCAGATTGACACCCTTTCCATGTAGGACCAACAAGACAGCATAAGAAGTCACTGACAGCAAAAGAAATCATTGATGAAGACACTGTATTATATAACCAGTCATCTAGAATAACAATATTTTCAAGCACTCCATTGTGGCAGCCTACTGGAAGTCAGGCTGACAACACTTCACTTTCATTTACAATCAATCAGATATCATAAGAAGTCTTTTAGTGGAAAACCCATATTGAGGTGACCATTATTTCAAGAGAAGTAGTAAGTAGTAAAAAAAAGATTTTCAAGACAGGCCTTATCATTGTCATATTATATATCTGAGCAGCACCATTTTCATTAAGGACCAACTAGACATCACAAGAAGCCATTTAGTTGTTGTTGTTATAGGTTTTAACGCCATTTTTCAGCACTTGATAGGCTATACATGGCGGCCAGTATTAATGGTGGAGGAAGAACCCTGGAAAACCCCGGGAAGAACCACCGACCCACGAGAAGCTACTGGCAGGCTTTCTCACGTACCCACGTTAGCCGAGCCTGGACTCGAACTCACGCAGACAGAGGTGAGATGGCAGTGATCCGTAACGATCAGCGCTTTAGACCACTCGGCCACACGGGGCCCCAAGCCATTTAGTAAAAACCCCAATGCTGATATGATAAGCCATGCATGAGGAATATCAATAACAAGATTCTCAAGGTGGGTACTGGGTGGCCATATTGGATGTGCAAATGGCACCATGTTCATTTAGGACCAATTAGGTACTTTAAGAAGTCTTCTGGTGTAAACCTCATTGCAATATTATTTTTTATTAAATGAGTAGCAATAACAAGATTTTCAAGATGGCTGCTGTGGTGATCATTCCTGACACCAGACCAGCAACTTTTATATTTAGAATGGACTAAACATCATAAGAAGTTTTTCAGTGAAAACACCATGTCTATATGACTTTCAGTTAAGAAGGAGTAGCAATAACAAGATTATCAAGATGGCTGCTGTGGTGGCTATACTGGATGTCAGTTTGGCACCATTTTTGTTTAAGACCAACCAGATATCATAAGTCTTTTAGTGAAAACTCCATGTTGATATGACCATCCATTCTGGATGAGTGGCAATAACAAAATTTTCAAGATGGCCACTGCAGTGACCATACTAGATATTAAAGTGGCACCATTTCATTTAGGACCAACTAACAAGAGCATGGGATGAATGTGTGTGTAAAGTCTGATGGTAATCCTTTATGTAGTTCAGCAGGAGCAGCAATGACAAACTTGTGCTAACGGATGGGCAGACAAAAGACTCCCATAATTTCTCTTGGTTTATGAGCTAAAAAATGGCAACAAAAATCTTATGCTATATACTTTCTGGAAACTGATGAATTTTTTTTCATGGTGAAGCATTATATATGCAGTCTGATGACTGCTCCTAAATTCGTTGACAATTTTTGTTTCCTCTGGTAAAAAAATTTCACCTGAGGTAAGTAATATCTTAATCCTTTAAAATAAGCACATATTCTGCTTATATAACATCCAGGCAATTACATTAAAAAGATGATGTTTTATAAACTTTGTTTTGTAACCATCTACACATATATATCTACCCTTTCTCTTTATAATCACTACTCAACAAAGCAGTCAATTCTCTTCACATTTAATAACCACTGTTCAACAATGCAGTAAACTCTATTTGCATATATAATCACTGTTCAACAATGCAGAAAAACTCATACTAAAGCTGCTAAAGTCAGATCTGCTGAGAAATGTATGCATGGAAGTCCTACCACAGTATCTGCAAGCAACTAAACACAAACCTTAACCAATTTGTGATAGACAGATGGATGGACAACATGCAATGCAATCTATTCAGACAATTTAAAAATCAAAGACAACCACAGTGTCCAAATGTCATATGTGTAAGGACATGTAAGTTGACATCTATTGATAATCTACCTTTCTGGCTCTGGCTTTGGAGCTTGTCCCTGCAGGTGCTTGATATAATCCTCCAGATACTGTGGGAAAACTATTGGCTTCAAGGCCACCAAAGCACAGATCACCTGAGCAATTAAAATTTAAACATTAATTATTTAACTTCAACTGACCTCTCATTTTACCGGTAGAGTTTCGTTGTCGGACAGGAGTTTTTCCAGCTGCTGTCCAGTTCAGTTTCAGAAACTGCAGTTCAAAAATCTCAAGATGATCATGTTTCTTGCTATATTTCTCAATTCTATGTAATTTTGTTTTTATTTTTTAAATTTCACATGGCAGTCATATTCTTCTGACGTAGGTAATATTCAATTCAGCATGTTCAATAACTGTAATTGCTGCCTGTTATTTTACCAAGTATGGCCAGTAATCCGAATAATCATTTTCATACTTATGTGCTGACTGTTTAACCTTCAAAAGGTTGATCATCCCTTTTTCCTTCAGTTTCTTTTTTTTGTTGGAGAACATTTCTAGATAATGCTATAATGTAAAGGCAAGAGCTTAATCATGCAGGGGTTTTGCATGTTAAACATCGGTAGATTAAAGCATCTAAGGTATTTCTGTAAAGTTAATCTGGTTCTCTGACCTACTCCATGAAATCTAATACAAAAATCCAGATCTAAACCAAATCTGGACAAGCTAATATCCAGATCTGACTGTTAACTGAGAGGACATTTCAGTGAACATTATAGTCAAATCGTAAAGAGTCGGCAGCCAATTAGTTGGTCATTCAGGCAGTAGTTGACATATAAAAGGTGCAATTTCTTATTATTACAATAGAAATTCCAGCCCCACCCCTTATAAATAAATATACTTATTAATCAGCAGAGCACTCTCCTTAAATCCATGCAATCAAAAATGTAAAAGGTCTCACAACTTACATTAATTACTCTTCATGGTCTTTTTGTTATGACAGAGTGGCACTTCTTATGGTGGGCACCAGAGAACTCTCAGAAAAACACCAACATTGGATGTGTCACCACTTAGCTTGCATGTATAAAAGCGATGGGATCAAACCTGGGACCACAGAGGTGCAAAGCAGGTGTGTTACAAATTGTGTGAGCTGTACTCATAATTTTACTGTCAACCATATTCTGGCCATTAGCCAATCAAAAGCCACTATTCATTCATATGACTAGGTATTTACATCAAATTTGTCCTTATAACTTCGTTAACTTTTAAAGTGTGTACAACTATAAAAATGGCATGATTTTGTTTTCAAGACATGTTAGTTGAAAGCAAAGCAAAATCTATTCCACAGATTTTTGAAAATTTTATTCAAAATAAAATGTGAATTAATAGGGTTATGAGTTCTGGCATTTGTCTAGGATAAGTTCAAAGTAAACTGGATGTTTTCAACCACAAGAACAATTTATAGTAAATATGTTTGTTCAAGAAGACTTACATGATTATATGAATATTAGGAAATAACTCAACTTCCTCTCTCTCTCTCTCTCTCTCTCTCTCTCACACACACACACACACACACACACACACCCCCTTGACAATTAGCAACCTGCGTATAACATGGGATTGGGAGTGGATCCCATTTTATTTACTAGAAAAATCTAAAAAAAGAAAAACCTTATTTCTTGAAAGTAAAGAAAATTGCAATCAAAACTGGTAAACAAAACCTGATATATAGCTTGTTCTTTGTTGAAAATGTGGTTAAGTACCAGGAAATTTGAAGCAACATCATGAAATTCTCAACTATAAATTTTGTTAAATTTTGTTTCCAAACAATGTTCTCAGTACACTGTAAATTTCAATCAATGAAAATGTCACTAATGCCAATAGCATGACTTTAATAAATAAACATGAAGTAAATAAGTTTTGTCACATGAAATTTATGTTATAGTTCATTTTAATTCAGTTTCACAGTAATCACCATAAATGCAAGATGCCCTCTTGTATTTAAACATGAAAAATGTCTATCTACCATCACAGCTATGTCCATGAGCATATCTGTGAGAGTGTAATTAAATGCTGTTTTGACCTCCGCCTAATGGAAGTATTTTTTGTATTGTTTCACTGCTTTGTATTATGACGTTAATTACGCTGTCTGTATTAAATCAAATTATGGGGCAGAAAAAAAAAGAAAAGTTAAAAGGCTTTAGAAAACCTACCTGCATAAAGAGAGAGCTGTAACAGTTGTGCGTCAGGTCAACTGTTAATTATAGTGATTATCTATAGCTGTATTTGGCATGCATGCATAGGGTCTATTTTAAGATATTAAAGAACGTAAAACTGCGTAAGATCTATAATCAGATGTTTTCATATGTCTTGACAGTTACTAATAATAGAATTATTTAAAAAAATATTCTGCCTTTTTCCCATTGTACAGGCTGGTCAGGTGGTATCTTAGAAGAATTAATTAATTCCCATTTGGTGGTTTAAATAATTTGAGTTCTTCCACGATATTAGAAATCTGCAATTTGTTGCGTGTATAGGAGAGATAATAATGCAATTTTTAGCTTTCTAGCCTGGATATAAGGAGCTTGAACATCAAGTCTGCAAATGTATTTTATCTTATATTCAGATATTATTTGAGGAAAAACATTTGTTTGGATTATTCACTGGAACTAGAAAGTGCTCTTTGGAGAATATTATTATCTGGGAACTACTGTGAATTATTTCACAGAGATCTGGACAATGCCATTTTAGCAATGTCATGATTCTTGGTGGACCAGTATATTTCCAGTTCTGAAATTTACACGGAACTTTTCATTCTTCTGGAGTTTAATTGAACTTTTTGGGGATTATTCTGTATTCACTTCATAATACTTTAAATTCCTCTAACATTTTCATTTATAACTTTGATAATTAATTATGAGTTAAATTTTACAAAACTTATTGGTTTTGCTTCTCTCTCTTATTTAGTTCATGACCACAGAATTATGGTTCATTATGGGAGAAGTGAGTTTCAGAGTATGAAGTGAACTTGAATTTACTAAACTGTCACTACAGAGATTTCCTCAAGGATGAGAAGTTCCACTATTACTTGCAATGAAATCATGACATCAGTAATTTACTAATGGAACCATAGAAGTGAAAAAAATTTCAATATTGACAGTTGTTTCACAATATAACTGATCCTAGTTTTTTTAAAAAAAGAATCTTGTTTTGCTGTGAATCAACAAGAAGAAGAAGCAGTGACATAATATACAATGTTTTCGCATACATGTGATGATTGTTGAAACCTTGGAATAATGTTAATGATCTTTTGGAGGCTGGTTATGTTGAAAATAAATGTAATTTATACTAAAAAGCAAAGAATTTCATTAGAAAAAGCTCTTATTGGCAATTATTTCCAAAATGATTATAAAACAAGTGTTCAGCCATTAAACGTTACCACCATTCCATAGTTTTCTCAATGCCCAGTGGGTTATGGCATCATCTTAAATGTTTTTTTTGGTCCCTCTGTAACTCATGCCCTTGCTTATAATGCAGTCTATGTTTTTGGACTCAATTGTGCAAGTTATCAAGGAAGACATGTACCAGACATTATTCAATTTATACCAGAGCAAAAGATCAAACATCAAGCATTTGACCAGAGTTGTGAGAGGGCCTCACAGTAGTGTGATTGGGTCTTGGAGAAATAATAATTTACTATAAAATGTCCTTTTTGTGTCAAATATATTACTGATTACATTAACATTAGGAGAATAGGTAATAAAGGGAGAAAATGTACAAGAATCCAACCTCTACCACTTATACCCTTGGCTGGAAATACTGCTGACGTCCCTATGTGAAGGATAAAACTACCACCCTGCATTAAGGCAGCAAAGATGAAGGTCATATCTACACAAAGGTAACAATGCAAACTATTGAAGACAAGCCTGAGAAGGTCGATTATGCATGCCAGTAAATAGCTTTAATGCTGTCTCGGATCAAACATTTTTCTTCAAACAGGAAGCCTGCAGAGGTCCTCAAATATCAGGTTACTGAGATAATGTAATTTTCATGATTTTGTGAAATGTCAGAGTGTGCTGAATGCATCTTGCACTGATGCCAAGGCTTTAAAGGTTATATCATGTTTCCTGGCCTTTTCTGGAACAACAAGACATTTTTTGGTCCCCATAACTATTTTAAATACGCTTCAAGTGCCTGAGAGCATGGACCAGGTCCTGAAGAGCTGGCTCTCTTGATATATGATCAAGGAAAGCAAACAAATGACCATCTTCTATCTGCCCGCAAATGGCAACCTGTTCTGCTTACAGAATCCAGATGCATTAATAGGACAACTGAACCATCCAATAGGTACTGCAAATGCATCTGCAGCGAGGGCATGCAATTCAATTACCCTGCGTGCCAAAGCTACGGTCATGCAAAAGTATGTTGGGATCAAGGTGAGAAATAATTTGGGTCGAAATTGGTTAGCAAATCCAACAGGTCTTTGTCATTGCCTATATCCTGTCTACCATTATGTCTGACATCTAAGAAATCATGGAGTAGTAGCCCTTGATTGTAACAGGAGCTAATTTCTCCCCAACCAAAGAGCCAGAGAAAGAAGTTTACAAAGGGAGAGATTAAGGCCTGCATGGTGATGATGTTGCCCTTGCACCAGCCCAAGTAAAACATCTGGTATACAGGCTGACACCTAGTGGTGTCATGGGGAGTTAATTATAACAGTATCTGAAAGAGTTTCTTCCCATAGATGCTATTTGCATTGTGTATGATATATATAAGAGGTAGCAGAGTTTACTTTCAAACATTAATGTGACCTGTATTCAACAGAATAACAGATACCTGAACCATATGCTACAGTTACGGGTAGGAGATGCGAAATATGGATCTCTCTCGTTTGAGAACTGCATATGCTACATAATGAAACAGAAGATCTGGGTCTTTTGAACTTATCATGATTAAAAAAAAAAATAATAGAAATTTGCACATTGCAAAATTTGATATTTACTATACTGATAGGCCTGTGAATATGATAACACACAATAATAAATTTAGATGAAAACAAAACAAGGGTCCCTCAGCAATAACAAAACAATCCAAACCAGCCAATGTGGTAGTCATATTGAATGTAAGATCAGCACCTTTCTCATTTAAGACCAACTAGACATCTGTAGTAGACTTTTGGTGAAAACCCCAATGTGAATATGACCATCCGTTCACAAGTAGTGATAATGATTTTCAAGATGGCACCACAGTGGCCATACTGGACAACAGATTAGCATCATTTCATTCAGGATTAACTAGACACCATCAGAGATCTTCTGTTCAAAACCCCATGTCAATAAAACTGTCCATTTTGGATGTGCAGTGATATGATGTTCGAGATGGGTGCCAAGGTGGCCATATTGGACATCAGACTGGCACCAATTTAATTTAGAGACATCAAGTAGACATCATATGAAGTCTTTTCATTAAAACCTATGTCTATACCAAATTTCTATTTTGGAGGAGTGCCAAAAACAAGATATCCAAGACAGCAGCCATGGTAGTCATAATGGATGCAGACATGCTGAGATGATTTCACCTCAAGTCATATAAGCATTTGTCTGTTGATCATGTCTGTGCTTAATATGTTCCTCATCTGAATATAAATATTGTTCTGTGCTTAGGACCCTCATTCTGTCTGCTGTCTGAAGGGGCACATGCATAGATAGCATTAAATTAAAATTTTTATACTGCACGGAGTACATTTTTATAGGCATAATCTGAGACTAATTTGTAGGAATTCTTGCACATCACTAATTTCACACAAATTTAGTGCAATTCACACAGCCACATACCCTGGCAGCATCTCTTTTGGATATCAGATTGGCACCATTTTCATTCAGGATCAACTAGACATCCAAAGAAGTCTTCTGGTCGAAACCAACTGTAGATATGACCATCAATCTAGAAGCTTTTTAAGATGACCAATGTGGTGACCACAATGTAGGGGGTGAGTCCTGCCAGGATAAAACATACTGCAATATATTGCAACACAGAATGTTTGTATTGCAATATGTATCAATATGTATTGCTCATTGACATTTATGATTCTAAAGTTGATTTTGCTTATTTTCTATGGTAAGCATGGACATTTTGCTTGCAAGTAATAAAATCTGAACAAGAAAATAAAATCATGTTGCTTTTTATTCCACCCGAACACACACTAAATATAACAATTACATAAAAATGATTTAGCAAACACATCAACATGAGTGAAAACTTCTACAAGCAGGAAACAAAAATTTGCAGAAGAGTTGTGGCATTATTTTGCATGATCAGAAAGGTCTTTGGTCAAGATACTAAAATGATTAAAAGGTTCATATACTGCAGTACAATCATGACATGGAACAAAAATTTGTGAAAATGCATGTAATCATAATTTTCACAATGACCGATGTCTTGCTTTGATTTGAAAATGAGGAAAGAATATAGTAAATTAGTGAATTAGTAATATCAATAATTCCAAATCTTTGTTGGTTTCAACACCAGAAACTGTCAGTTGTTAATGCAACTTTAGATACAAGGGACAAGCATGATTTTATGTCCTTTTTGACTTTTAAATACATATCTGGGATAATTTTCTCAGAAAACTTGTCTAGATGGTTCAAGAAATTGGGGATCAAGCAATGATGCCATGTTTAAGAATCCCTTTTTTGACACAACACTGTATAGACAGATGCAAGTCGTGAATGATAAAACTGGCAATGATATAAGTGAAGTGAAGTTGTGGCTCTTTATGACTTGTAATTCGTCTGTGCAATCAACATATCCGCAATCGTTGGTAGCCGACCACTAGACATCATTAAGAAGTTTTTTTTAGTGAAAACCTCATGTCAATTCAAAGGCTATAACAACATTTTCGAGATGTCAGCTCTGTGGGCCAAAGTCTAAGAAACACCATTTTCACTTGGGACCAACTAGACCATAGGATGAATATGTATTTAAGTCTCATGGCAATCCGCTAAATTGTTTTGAAGGTGAAGTGATAAATTGTGCATATATTTTGAACAAATGATGGCTGACGGACAATGAACAAGCCATCCCATAAGCTCCTGATCAGAAAAACAAAAATACTTGTTATGATTTAGTACCTTGATAGTGACACTGATTTTATTCATGACGAGCAGGGAGCAGTCTTGTTGCCACTCACTGACAATGTGCCCACCCAAGATGCACATGCTGACTTTGATGGACTTTTTGGCCACAGGATCCAAACAGGAGATGCTGATAACCAGAGGCTCATATACAACTCTGTGAACAGACAATTATTTCTCATTAATTATTTCCTACATAGAGGACCTCACAAAAGGGTTCATTTTCGATATAAAATTGATGAAACAAGTACAGGGCCACAAGGAAAGTGGCATGTTGGGTTATACAATGAATTTAATAACTTTCTTATTTTAAAACATTACTTGTAATATTAATTAATAAATCATGATCTTTGCTTAATACCATCCTCAAAGCCCCACATAACGAGTGCTGACACATTTTCAATTCTCCACATTATGCTTGCCACCTGTCTCATTAATGGCAACTGTGACCTTGACAATGACCATGACCATCAAATCATCAGGCTGCTTTGTCTCATCAAGAGCAAACCTACCCATATCAAGCTGTAGACACACTGACCTTTCACTTTCAGATGTAAATTTAATCGACATGCTTCTTGCATCAGCAATATATATATATATATATATATATATATATATATATATATATATATATATATATATATATATATATATATATATATATATATATATATATGCAATAAACTGACGACGAACAGTGCAAAACTAGTATCTAACTAGCCTGAGTGCTTTCGACTCTTAATGAGTCTTTTTCAAAGGCATATACAAAACATAGACAAAACAAACAAATAAAACACAAAAACTGTTGTGTTTGCAAAACTCTACATGGCTGTTTCTACATGAATTAAACCTTTAAATGTATTATGTCTCAACCAGCCTATATCAACTTGTTGCGGATACTGGAAAATATTTGGATTAACCTAGAAATCAATGAGCCATAGCAACATCTATTACTTTGTGTACATTTATGTAAGCACAAATTATATCCCGGATATTTGATTCTTATAGTAGTAATTGAAGGCTCCTAAGAAAATTTAGAAAAGTTTGGAAAAGAAAATGTGTCAGCTGCAAAGGATAATTCCACTTGTGCATGGCTGTCTTTTTCTAGTCTTCTTGGTATAAATTGCTCGGTTTCAATGTTCTAAGGCAGCATATCCAGTAAGATTCCTTTTCCTTCCTGGTTTCGGAACTCCAGTTGTGTTGTTAGCAACTGCGATAAGTGTTATATCACTGAAAGTACATAGCACATAGACCAGCAAACAAGAAACTACTTAAGCTCAGAAAACCCAAGGGCAGGTAGATTTTATCTTCTACCCAAAATCCACAAACAAGGAAACCTGGGCAGACCTATAATCTCCGGTAACGGGCATCCCACAGAAAGGATATCAGAATATTTAGATCATTTTATGAGACCACATGTCCACAAATTACCATCATATCTTCAGGACACGACAGATTATCTCATAAAAGCAAAGCAAGCGAACCATTACTGCCAGATACATTACTTATTTCCTTAGACGTCATATCTTTGTATACTAACATACTGCACAACGAAGGGATACAGGCGTGTAGAGATGCATAGGAAACAAGAACTGTAAACAATCCACCTACACACTTCCTAGTCCAACTCCTGGAGCTTGTGCTAAAACTCAACAACTTTGAATTTAATGAAGAAAACTACCTCCAAATCAATGGAATCATACTGGGTACAAAAATGGCCCCTTGGTATGCTAACATTTTTATGGGAAAACTGGAGGGTCAGCTTTTAGCATCGGTTGAACTTACACCATACCAGTGGGTACGCTTTATCAATGATATAGAATTGAAGTGGCAACATGGAAGAGAAAGTCTGGATGACTTCATATCAATGGCAAACAACTTCCATCCTTCAATAAAATTCAGTGCAGAAATCTCCAACTCAAACCACATTTTCTTGGACACAAAAACCAGACTGGTGGAAAACAAACTACATACAGACATCTATTCAAAACCAACCGACAAACACCAGTATCTCCTCCCAACCAGCTGTCATCCAAAACACTGCATTAGGAACATTCCATATAGCCAGGCATTGAGGATATGCAGAATCTGCTCCGACGATGAAACATTCCTAGAAAGGTCTGAAGAGCTAACTAAACATTTAATTTACCGAGGCTACGACAAAGACCTGATTGCGGAGGCAACCCAAAGGGCTAAACAAACAAACTGTGATAACCTACTAAAATATGGAAAGAAGGAAAAGGCTGATAGGATACCATTTATCCTGACCTACCATCCAGACAACCCCAAAGTAGGTAAAATCATCACGAAACATTGGCCCATTGTGGAATCGTCGGATGTACTAAAGCTAATCCTGCCGAACAAATCTGTAGTAGCCTACCAGAGACCAAAATACCTCAAGGACATCCTAGTCAGGGCGAAGCTAATGCCAATCACTAGTTAAGACCACCCTAGTCAATCTGGCCCCTGTGGCAATAAAAGATGCAAAACCTGTCAACATATGACAGAGACCAGGATATTTACTAGCATAGTGACTAGAGAAAAACTAAACATACATGGTCCAAACAAAACGTGCAAAACAGAGAATGTAATTTATCTCATCACATGTAAGATCTGTAGCCTTCAGTATGTCGGAGAAACTGAAAAGCTACACAAAAGGATCAACCTTCATAGATCTGATTGGATGACAAAGAAGCTGTACAGAAGCTCGGTCGCAGAACACTTCTCCCCTGGCCACACTTTCAGTGATATAACACTTATCGCAACTGTCAACAACCCCAACTGGAGTTCCGAAACCAGGAAGGAAAAGGAATCTTACTGGATATGCTGCCTTAGAACATTGAAACCGAGCGGTTTAAACCAGGAAGACTAGAAAAAGACAGCCATGCACAAGTGGAATTATCCTTTGCAGCTGACACATTTTCTTTTCAAAACTTTTCTAAATTTTCTTAGTTGCCTTCAATTACTACTCTAAGAATCAAATATCTGGGATATAATTTGCACTTACATAAATGTACACAAAGTAATAGATGTTGCTATGGCTCATCGATTTCTAGGTTAATACAAATATTTTCCAGTATCCGCAACAAGCTCATATAGGCTGGTTGAGACATAATACATTTAAAGGTTTAATTCATGTAGAAACAGCCATGTAGAGTTTTGCAAACACAATGGTTTTTGTGTTTTATTTGTTTGTTTTGTCTATGTTTTGTATATGCCTTTGAAAAAGACTCATGAAGAGTCAAAAGCACTCAGGCTAGTTAGATACTAGTTTTGCACTGTTCGTTGTCAGTTTATTGCATTTATCTCAATCAATCCCTGACACATGTGATCCCTTGCTGGATCCAGTGCGCTTGAAAGGGCTGTTATTCGCCATATGATTTGTATTCTTATATATATATATATATAGTTCTGTTGAAGTTTGTTAACTATTAACTCCAGTTATTATGCAAAAACCATTTTGCTTCTCAGATCATGGTGACCTTGACCTCTGACCTTCAAATCAGACATGAACTTAATATTTTATTGTGCAAAAGATCTGCAAAGTTTGGTGAGAACCCCATGTTGATATAACTTCCATTTAGAAGGAGTAGAGATAATACAATTTATTTAAAGATGGCTGCTTTGATGGCCATATTAAATGTCAGATCAGTACCATTTTCATTTAGGACCAAGAAGACATCAAAAAAGTCTTTTTGGTAGACACCCGATGTTGATATAATGGCCCGTCTAATTGATGCAGTGGTAAAATTTTCAAAATGACTGTCATGGTGGCAAAGTTTGTGGTCCGATCAGCACCATTTTCATTCTGAACCAACTAGACATCATAAGAAGTCTTTTGGTGAAAACATCTTGTCAATATGACTTTCCATGTAGGAGTAACATAGATACCAAGATTTTTATGATGACTGCTATGGTGGCCACACTGGCACCATTTACACTTTAGGCCAACTTGGCTTCATAAAAAGCCCTTATCTGAACTTACGGACAGACAAAAAAAGACAACATGCCAACTCATAAGCTTGCTTGGCGTATGACCAGTAGAGCTAAAATAAAATACTGAACTCAAACATAAAAAACAATTGCAATATCTGCCCACAACTAGTACCACAACATCAAGTGTGCCACACAACCTGAACACTATTTCAGTAAGATAGAAATAGACAATTATACCCTGTCCTGCCCTTGTCTGTCTGTACACTCCTTTGCCCCTTGAATGCACCCAAAGATTAGCACCCTTATAAAAACCATCTCACTTTCTATATGCCTCAATAACCAAATTGTTGCTTAATAAACTGCTTTTCAAATCTAAGTCATTTGCTTACCTAATTGCAAATCACATTCAAACTGGATTAAACACCAATGACAGATCTATGAATCTTGCTCGAGGTAAGCTATAAGATCATAAGTGTTACCACAAAGGATATGGCCTGGAGGCATCTCATTCAAGTTTACTAACCCAAAAGACACAAAAAATAAGGAACATTTGTCATAAAAACCAAACGCAACATTAAACCTTACCATTTCACAAAGGATGTTTCTTGGGATTTATGCCTATGGAACAACGATGCCAAGTAACAAATGTACTTTCCTAGTTTGAAAATAAGAAAATCTGACCTATAGCCCCAAAATCTATAGGTTTCTTTATTAATCCAAGCAGCATAAGCTGTTCACAAATATTGGTTAAGGAACTTTAGAACAAAAGTTATTCTGCAAAACACATTTTTCTTTGAGCCACAATAACCTAAACCTTTGACCATTTGACCCAAAGTCAACAGGCTTCTTCCATACCATAACTGCAAGCTCTCCACAAACTCTGGTCAAGGTATCAGTCTAAAAACTAAAGTTATTATGCAAACAACTATTTCTTTTTCCAGTCACAGTGATCCTGACCTTTGACCTTTACACCCAACAAGTATTCATTGACAAACTTTGGCAAATACACATGGTCAAAAACTGAAGTCACAAATGACATGACTAGATGGATGGACATGGATAAGGTGTACCTCAACATATTATATAGGCACTTGTATTAATCTAAATAAATTTGATCATGGTTATGTAAGTACTTGTACTCATCTAAATAAAATATTATACTAAGGTATGTTCATTCTGATTGTTCAGTGATTTGCACCTAAGATGTCACCACAAAACTTAGATGAAAAGTATCTATTGCTATGGAGTTCTACAACAGCAGCTGGGCAATGAGCTGGGTCAAGAAAACCAGGCATTGGGTATATGCATTAGCAATGCAGTTTAGTACAATATTTTTTGAAGATGCTACACTTTCATTGACATCATATGCACAACATTTGATAAGTTTAACTGCATCATCCCTTTTGACTTGCTGTATCCAAAAATGTCCATGTTCTTTAAAACTGATTTTGTTGTACGTGTTTCTGGCAGTTACGTAACGATCTTGCAAGCTTAACTGAATCATGAGTGAATTAAACTAACTGAATAATAAAAAATGAAAGGTATGGGAATCAAAATTGGCACCTACCTACAGCTGAAATGGTCGGTACCACCTGCCTACAAGACCTGCATGATTCATACCTTAACACTATATGCAACCTTCACAGATATGGCAGTGACATAAAACAAGGTTCCATTTAAAGTTAATATGAACAAAACGATATTAGAACATGATCTGATTGCATATTTTGAAGTTCTGCATGCAGATAGTGCTGTCATAGAAATAGCAATGGTGCTGTTCTGTGGCAGCAATTTTAATAACACATGATATGCATTTTGTAATTAGCAAATCTTGTGCCAGTTTATTGAAGTTATTCTTACGTGTAAGAGGTTTTTGGGGATCCAAAAACAATCTGATCCCCGTCGTTTAGAATTCGTTCCCCAGAAACCTTCTCCTTATTTACCCAGGTTCCAAACTTGGAAATGTCTTTTAGCTTCAACACTGGCAGGCGATCAACATTGCCCTGTAAATGACAAGTGAATAGACTAAAGATATACACAACTGAATTTCAAGATAGTCAGACTTAGTACATCCTGTAACCATAGTTTTTATAGGCTTAAAAGCGGATCTACAGTTTTGCAATTACTGGACTTTTTTTCATTTGAGAAACAAGGTCCAGCTTAAAATCTACATAGAGTTTGGTTCAATACTCCCATCGAGTCTAGTTTTATAATTTATTATTTTTAAATTTCTCTGCAATCTCTGTGAATGGCACCTAGATCCTTTAGTTGGAGGGGTGTATAGAACAATCACAAGAAAAATGTGTTTTGGAAAATGTACATGATTTTGAAATTGCGGTAGGTCATTTATCAGCTCATGAAAATCCTAAAGAAAAAGAAAATTCTGCAGTCCTTACTTCTTTTTACAACATATTTCTTTTTTGGAAGATATGGACCTCAGCAATTTTTATATTTCTGATTAGGCTAAAAGAAAATATTTGTTCTAGTCAGATGGCCATCCCCGTTTTTTGCTACCGACCCAAGTACTTCCCCGCATGATTAAGAAAAAATAAATTAAAATTTAAAAAAAATCCCCGAAAGTGATTTGTGCATCTATCTGGGCCAGTTTAGCCCATTACTTGAAGCACTTAGTATATCATATATACAAATCATTATAATATAACCCTACCTAACTAACTACCGGACTGCTCTGGTGGCCTAGTGGTTAGAGTGTCTGCCTCAGATATGGAGGTCGCAGGTTCGATCCCTGGTCAGGTTATACCAAAGACTTATAAAATGGTACTAACACCTGCCTCACTAAGTGCTCAGCATTAAGAGGTTAGTGTTAGGACTGGATGGTCTAGTGCCAGGATAATGTGACTGGGTGGGACATCATGCTACATGTCTGCAGCATAATGCCCCAGTGCTAGACATCACTATAAACTGCCACACTGCAGACATTGTAGCAATATGACTGCAAAATTGTTAAAGCTACATTAAACATCCATATCACACACACACACACACCTACCTACCGGTACCCTATTTTTAAAAACAATATGAAAAACATATTTTTTTTGGCCTTATCAACTAGAAAATGATTTAAAACTGAAAACGTAAGTCTCTCCCCTCCCCATGACAATTGATGTCATTCTATGACACTTGTTCTTACCAGAAAGAACAGAAAAATCTAGCAAGGCAATTAAAATGAAATTTTGTTGAGTATGATCTAAGAAGTCTCTAATTTTTGTCTTTTCTGCCAAAATTGAAATAATTCTGCCAATTTCAGTTGAAAACAGAAAACTCAAGTTCTGCAAAACTGGAATAAGTTTGAACTTTGTCCAAAGATGGCAAGGAAGTTTAAATCTGGGACCAAAAATGTAACAAAAAGAAAAAAAATTAAAGAAAATTCCACCTAGATTTGTGTTGGTAAAACAATACAGACAAAATATTTTTAAGTCCAAAAATATCTGCCATTGCCAGCACAGCAAAAGCCAACCAACAAACCCAAAATTTCAAAAATGTTGAAACATTTCGAAAGCATGTATGTATTGTTATGAACTAATCAAGTCATCAACAAATGCGTACAAAAATACATGCAAAATTCCTGTTGTTGACCTCAAGTAGTTTAGTTAAACTAAGTTAACAAGGTTTTCTGTCATAAAGTCCAAGTCCCAAAAGTTACAAAATGGAAAATTTACTGTAATGGCCTAACAAATCTAATCAGGTTATGTACATATGAACCAAAAACGTCAACCAAATTTCATTTGTCTAACTAAAGTTCTGTTGTGCTTTAGTGTACATTTACTAAAAATGGGTTTTTGTCCAAAAAATGAAAGTTCACAAGGTTTAAAAATCTTGATAAAATAAAATGAAAAAATTATTAAAATCACCTGAAAATCTAATAAGGTCATCTACATTTGAATACAAACATGACTACCAAATTTCATTTGCCTATCTCAAGTGATTTTTTTGCTTAAATGACACAAGATTTTTGTCAAGTAAGTCCAAAAGGTTCACATTTGTGTAAATTTTTTTTTATTGAAAACTAGGGCCACAGTCATTAGAAGTTAGACAGCTCCTGTGAACCACTTAAGGAATCTAAATATCCAGTCTGGACTGGATTAGCTCAACAGTTGTTGACTGACACCATTTCTTTGCTGATACCTATAAGGTAATGTATCCTTTTATTATCCCAAAGCTTTAGTGAGGGTACGGGGATAAGAGTGATACCCTCTATCTGTCTGTTTATCCATCAATCCATAACTTTTATCTCCTCCACAACCAAGTGTAAATTCACCAGACTTGGTATACAAGTTGGCTATGTGATACCAATCTGTGAGATGGATGTGATTTTTTTTGTTGCCTTCCCCGGGATCACTGATAGGGGGTCAAAAAGATCATGTAGACAAAACTATAAAAAAAACCCCAATGAAACAGTGACATTTCTGAAACACACTGCTCTCCCATGTTAGAACACCCTTCATCAAAATGCAGCTCTAGATATAATACAGTGTTATGTATATGTAATTAAATTGCTTGTGTGTTCGTTTTAAAATTCTTTTTTTTCATTTTAAATTTGTTTCATTACATTTTATTGTAATGATATCTTCATTGGATTTGAATCTCTTTTCTGAAAATTGGCTTGACCCGATTAGATTATAAGATTTCTTCAGCACTATTTTTAGCTCACAGTTTTTGGAAACATCGAGTGAATAAAATTGGTTATTGCCAAGGCCATTTCGGCCCGCATGTTAGCTGAACTGTAAACAGTCTTTCTTTTTTATATATTTTCAGTGTGAGAATTTGATTCTTAGATAGGGCTATTCTTGCATACGTGATAAATGGCATTTTTTTATTGCGATGTTCAAATTAGTAAATCACGTAGCCTATCACGTGAAGTACCATGTGATCTAAAATCGAGGCTTTAAACAGATGCTCTGTAGTAGATTTAGTCAGTCGTATGTCCGCACCTTGAAGGTACAAGGTGTTTATATTGTTGAAGCCAGATTGTTTTTGAAGTTCATTTGTTTTTGGAATTTAATAATTTATTCTCTAGAAAACTAAACAAGTGCATTATATTCATAAAAGTTCTGGGAGAAAGAAATTCAGTGGAAATTTATTCTGGAGTTTAAAGGAAACATTATAACTGTGATTCAATCGAGGATCTGTTACCACCAGTACAACGACCTAATCTTACATCATCGCCTCCATATTGGAATTTCATTGAGATTTGAACCCGGATTCTATTAGAACTGTTTAGTGATAGGACTTGTATTTTTCAATCTTAGGATTAAATTTTGGATTATATTCCTATTTCCAATTTTTACATTGTTTTCTAGGGAAATAAATTATTTTGTTAAAATATATAAAAAAAAAGAAAGAAAAAAAATAGAAAATTGGGGCCTTGTCCTTGGACATTTGAATTTTGGCTAAAATATTTCAGAAAATTGTTTATTTGAAATTTAAATTCCCCAAGTTCTTAAATTTCAAATATTATTTTACATTTTGTTTGAAATCTTTAGTGAAAACAACAGGCTTTCATTCACAATATCATCAAAAGTTGAGATTTTTTATAAATTTTATCCAGGAGTGTTTGGAAATTTTGAAAATGGAAGTCCAGCTAAAAAAGTTGGAATTAGAAATAAGACAGGTTCAGTTTCAGATAGAAAAGATACAAAGGGAAAAAGAAATGGCAGTAATGCAGTTACAATTTAAAGAAAGAAGGGAAGAAATGCAAAGGCAATTTGAAGAAAGAGAGAGAGAGAGAGAGAGATGTAAAAAAGAGAAGAATGAAAGGGATTTCAAATTAGAATGAAAGAATTAGAGTTGGCAAAAGGAAAACACTCCCCTACTTATGATGTTTATAGAAATGTCAAGCTAGTGCCCCCTTTCAGAGAAGAAGAAGTAGACAGATATTTTCCTCGTTTTGAAAAAAATTGTGGAAAATTTGAAGTGGCCAAGGGAGCATTGGACTCTATTATTACAATCTGTACTTACTGGTAGAGTTAGTGACATTTATTTTTCACTGTCACTAGAGCAGAATGGTGACTATGATGTGGTTAAGGACTGTATTTTGAAGGGTTATGAGTTAGTCCCTGAGGCTTATCGGCAAAAATTCAGGGATTCTAGAAAATCAACTCACCAGACCTATGTCGAATTAGCATGGGAAAAAGCACAAAAATTTGATAGGTGGTGCTCTTCTAGAAAGGTTAACAAAGATTACGAAAGTCTCAGACAACTCATGTTAGTTGAAGAGTTTAGGAACTGTGTCCATAGTGATATTAGGATGTATCTTTACGAACATAAGATTGAAACCTTGGAAAATGCAGCTCTTGCTGTTGATGAGTATTCTTTAACTCATAAAGTTCCTGTTGTAGGCAAAACTTTCACTCAGCAGTCTACTGGTAGAAAGGTATTTCAGCCTAATACGACTCCTTCTAAAACTCAATCTGGCACAACTTCTAAAAGTCAAGCTTCTGATAAACTTGATTCAAAATCCTTGTCTATTCCTACATGTACCTATTGCAAGAAAAAAGGACACGTCATTTCTGATTGCTTCACATTGAAATATAGGCATCAGAATCAAGATAGACCTATCCCAAATGCTCTTATTTCTAAGAGGTCAAGGTCACAATCAAGTATTGAAAGTAATACATTTGTTGGGTCTAATAAACCCCAGTCTGATTTTATTATGGAGAATTATGAACCATTCATGTCGAAGGGTTCTATATCACTCTTGGGTGATTTGGCCAATCCTGTCCCTATTAAAATTTTAATGGATACAGGAGCTTCTCAGAGTCTTTTATTATCAGGTACTTTGCCTTTTTCTGAGAAGTCCTGTTCTAATGAGAGTGTTCTCATTCAGGGAGTAGAGTGCAGCTTTGTTAATGTTCCTCTCCATTCTGTAAATTTGTCATCAGACTTAGTTTCAGGACCTGTGACAGTCGGTATAGTGTCTACTTTACCCGTTGACGGCATTCATTTGTTGCTAGGCAATGACCTAGCTGGAGACAAGGTTATGGTTAATCCAGTTGTAACTGACAAGCCTTCTTTGGATCAGAAAGTTGATCCTATTGAAAAGAAATACCCCGAGTTATACCCAGCTTGTGCAGTTACTAGAGCTATGTCAAAGAAGCTCTTGAGAATGATTTTGATAAGAAAGGTATTCCTTTAGCTGACACATGTATTGGTCAGGCCTTTGATGAGGTCACTTTCACTCCTAATTTGGATCAATCAAAAGGTACTAATCACAGTGATCCTCTTTTAAATACTCATTCTCTTTTATCTAATCAGGGTGACAAATGACAATCACTTGTAGTCGAACAGGAAAAAGATCCTGAGATCTCCTGTTTGTTTCAGAGGGCCATTAGTGAAACTGAAGCCACTGAAGTACCTGTCTGTTATTTCATTACAAATGGAATTCTTATGAGAAAATGGAGACCTCCCGAGGTACCTGCTAGTGACAAATGGTCAGTGAACTATCAGATTGTATTTCCAAACTCTTACAGACAGGAAATACTTAGTTTGGCCCATGAAACTCCTCTGGCCGGTCATTTAGGGATAAATAAAACTTATCAAAAGATCTTGACTCACTTTTATTGGCCAAAAATCAAAAGTGATGTTTGTAAATTTTGTAGATCTTGTCATACTTGTCAAATGGTAGGAAAACCCAATCAGAAGATACCTAAGGCTCATCTGCAACCTATTCCTGCATTTGATGAACCATTTAGCAGAATTATGGTAGATTGTGTTGGTTCCTTACCTAAGACCAAGTCAGGCAACCAATATTTGTTGACCATTATGTGTGCGTCAACAAGATTCCCAGAGGCAATTCCTTTGAGGAATATTAAAACCAAAACCATAGCAAACGCTTTGACAAAGTTTTTTTTTGGCCTTCCTAAATCTGTTCAATCTGGTCAAAGGTCAAATTTTATGTCTGGAATTTTCCAGCTTGTTATGCTTGAATTTTGCACTCAGCAATTAAGTCAAAAGTGAAATTCTGGTTTCACATAACTTTAATTGAGGGAACATTTCCGTCTTGTAATAGAGTTCATTATCTCTTGTTCATTCTTCAAAATTTTCTTCAATTTAGATTTTACGGCCCTTACAAATTTAAGAAGAAAATGAATGAGTTAAATTATAATAATAGTACCTGATCTAAATAAATTAATGGAGTACTAGTATATTGAAAAAGATAGCCAAGTAAATCATGCAATTAATTTAGTTGTACCTGTCCCACAAACTGAGGATTTAAGTGAAGAAATTCAATTGGACACTGTTGATCTTGCAGCAACAAATCTTTGGAATTCAGAAATTATGAAAAATCTGGACCAGAAACTTTTACATTTGCAACAACAAGAAAGGAATGAACTTAAACAGTTATTATTTGAATATGAGCACTTGTTTCCAGATATTCCTACAAGAACAAGCAAAATTTTTCATGACATTGAAATTGTAGATTCAAAACCTGTGAAACAACCCCCATACAGGATGAACCCTCTCAAACAGGAATACTTGAAAAAGGAAATTCAGTATTTGCTGGAGAACGATTTCATAGAGCCCATTAAAAGTGATTGGAGTTCACCATATACACTTGTTCCGAAACCAGATAAAACTTTCCGTATGTGCACTGATTATAGGAAGGTGAACAGTGTGACAAAAACAGATTCATGTCCATTACCAAGAATCGATGACTGTATTGATAAAGTTGGAAATACCAAGTATGTCACCAAATTTGACCTTCTGAAAGGGTTTTGGCAAAATCCACTAACGGAAAAGGAAATTTCAGCATTTGTGACTCCAGATGGACTCTATCAATATAAAGTAATGCCATTTTTGTGATGAATGGTTCCCCAAGTACTTTTCAACGCTTGATGAATATGATTACCTCTGGTCTAGATAATTGTGATGCTTACATTGATGATGTCATCATCTACAACGACACCTGCAAAGAACATCTAGCCATGATTTGGAAATTATTTGACAGACGCATTGATGCAAATTTGACAATCAATTTATCTAAAAGTGAATTCTGCCGTGCTTGTGTAACTTTTCTAGGACATATTGTGGGACATGGTCAAGTTAAACCTTTAGCTGCTAAGGTCAAGGCTATCTCTGATTTCCCTGTGCCTGTCAGGAAAAAGCAACTGATGCGATTTTTGGGTATGGCCAGATACTATCGAAAGTTTTGTTCCAACTTTTCTAATACTGCTGAACCCCTGACAAACTTGTTAAGTAAGAAAAACAAGTTTCTTTGGACTGAAAAATGTCAGGAAGCTTTTGATATATTAAAAGCCATACTCAAAAGTGTGCCAGTTCTTACAGCTCCAAATTTCAATCAATCTTTAAAATTATCTGAGGATGCAAGTGATGTTGGGGTTGGAGCAGTATTGATTCAAGAAGATAGAAATGGTGTTGATCACACAGTGTGCTATTTCTTTAAGAAATTAAATAAGCACCAAAGAAATTACTCAACAATCGAGAAGGAATGTTTGGCTTTAATATTGGCATTACAGCATTTTGAAGTTTACATTAACTCAAGCTCCTTCTCCGGTTGTTGTGTTTAGCGATCACAACCCCCTTACTTTCATCAACAAGTTGAAAAATAAAAATCAAAGATTATTAAGGTGGAGTTTGTTTTTGCAAAAATATAATCTTAACATCAGGCACATCAAAGGAAAAGATAATTTGATTGCAGATGCACTTTCCTGTGTATAGAAATATTATTTCATGTACACTTTGTATAATTCATAAGAGTTTTCTTATGTAATTTTATTTTACCCCATGTATAATTTACATATGGTAAAAAGAAAGCTTTATTATATAAATCTTTCTTTTTCTTTATGGGGGAAAATGTTACGCAAATGTAATTAAATTGCTTTTGTGTTCGTTTTAAAATTCTTTTTTATTTTAAATTTGTTTCATTACATTTTATTGTAATGATATCTTCATTGGATTTGAATCTCTTTTCTGAAAATTGGCTTGACCCGATTAGATTATAAGATTTCTTCAGCACTATTTCAGCTCACAGTTTTTGTAAACATTGAGTGAATACGATTGGTTATTGCCAAGGTCATTTCGGCCCGCATGTTAGCTGAACTGTAAACAGTCTTTCTTTTTTATATATTTTCAGTGTAAGAATTTGATTCTTAGATAGGGCTATTCTTGCATACGTGATAAATGGCATTTTTTTTATTGCGATGTTCAAATTAGTAAATCACGTAGCCTATCACGTGAAGTACCATGTGATCTAAAATCGCGGCTTTAAACAGACGCTCTGTAGTAGATTTAGTCAGTCGTATGTCCGCACCTTGAAGGTACAAGGTGTTTATATTGTTGAAGCCAGATTGTTTTTGAAGTTCATTTGTTTTTGGAATTTAATAATTTATTCTCTAGAAAACTAAACAAGTGCATTATATTCATAAAAGTTCTGGGAGAAAGAAATTCAGTGGAAATTTATTCTGGAGTTTAAAGGAAACATTATAACTGTGATTCAATCGAGGATCTGTTACCACCAGTACAATGACCTAATCTGACGTCATCGCCTCCATATTGGAATGTCATCGAGATTCGAACCCGGATTCTATTAGAACTGTTAAGTGATAGGACTTGTATTTTTCAATCTTAGGATTAAATTTTGAATTATATTCACAAACCGTAAGTCCTATTTCCAGTTTTTACATTGTTTTCTAGGGAAATAAATTATTTTGTTAAAATATACAAAGCTTGTTGGCTTCACTCTTTTCTCTTGTTATTTTTGTATGAGCCTAAATGTAACAACAGTACCAATATGGACACCATGAAGATAAAGCTATTGTACTTGAATTAAAAGATAATGCCTAAACTCCCATTTAAATAATTAAGTTGAACCCTATCCAAACTGCAAAGCGTGTTATTGGTGTATCCACAAAATATATGCTATTTATTAGCTTGATGTTGCCACTAAAAAATCTTGGTAAGATTACCAAGTGTTCTAAAGAACTCCCCTTTGATGATCACTGCCATCTCACCTCTTTTGAAAAGTATTGTAGTGCAACTCATTAGTTTGAAATAAAATCTAATTTTGTGTGTATACAAAAAGAACAATCATTTAAAAAATTTGAGATATAATTATGCAGTGTAGTACAGTTTTATTTATGAAGGCCATCAACACTCATCTGTTGCATTGCAATAAATTTCCACAATGTCACCCGCAATGTCAGTGAGTACAGTGGTCCCCCTCTTGAACAGCCCCTCTGACCAGCGTCCACCAGCTCCTTATGGCCAGAATCCGTCGGCACTGACAAGTTTGTGTTCAAAAGTACCCCCCACGAAAGGTCACACCGCTAACGTGACCAGCGACCAGCATATTAGTGCAAAAATATAAAATTAACCCCTCACAAGTGGCTGCTTTTTATTTTGTAATATGCATCCAGAACCAGTATTTTATTCATAACTTGTGGTAAGTAATCCGATTTCTGTTTCCCGATGTCAGGTTTTCGTTACTGAAAGAGGTGTTGACTAAAGTACATGTATGACTAAGGTTAATATTATACCATTTACACCTCACGAGAAGCCACATGTATTCCATAAAGCTGAGAAAGACTCAAATTTTAATCCATACAAAAAGGTAAGTACACGTAATCCAGTTAGCCTTACTGCTGCGTTATCATGAGATGTCTGGTTTAGTCACTCTGATAATTGTTAAGATTACAATTATTGAACAGTAGTAACAGCTGAGAAGTGGCAGTATTGATGTACAATACACAAGTCAGCGGGAAAATGGTTTGATAGCCTTTATGGCTTCCCTTAGTTACATGTTGAGCTTGTTCACTTTCATAATTAGTGGCTATTACTACTGACAATAACTGTCAAGATTACAAATCTAACGGCCGCAAGGTGCTACTGTTCAGGTCAAATCTGCGTACATATCGAAGCCGTTTTGGCTTCTCTCAGTGTGAAGAAATATAAATACGATAGGATACCAGACTGCGACTAATGAATCACGTGACAAGATCGCTGCCTTTAAAAACACACAGCATTTTGTTTAAATGCAGAAAAATTGTTTTATCAGTCTTGTAGTTGGCAACATTGATGATTACAACCGGACGTAATTGTCAAGATCATAACTGGGTCAGCATAGGCTAGAAATTGATTTTGTGCACACACACACACACACACACACACACACACACACACACACACACACACACACACACACACACACACACACACACACACACACACAGAAATTAACCTTGAACTAAACAGGGTACCAGACAAAGACCGAAAAATCACATGACAACATATTTATCGCTTTCTTTACGAAGAAGGCATTTCCACCGCTCTACAAAAGTTTTGTCTGCATAATTAAATCGCATACAGTTAGCAACATCTAAATAAATCATTACCAAACATTAACATGTCACCACATAAATGGAGATGTATTATTTTAGAAGTCAGTTATTCTACTTGATGACATTGGGTGAGGTGTGCAGGGGGGGACTTGCCAAACAATTTTATGTAGAAAAGACTCGAATAAAACAATTTTATGTTGAAAAGACTCGAATAAACAACATCATAACCGATAAGGAGGTTATTCAGCAGCAGTGGGAAAATGGAGCAAATGGAAAGAGAATTATGTATGTACCAAGATTTAAATGATGTTTTTGAATGGTTTTGCAATGTGCATGACAACAACACCCGCTCGCATATCACGCTTACGCCAAGAATAAGAACTATTAATGCATATTCAGTTGAAATAAGGCTATTGTTATAACAAGAACCTTTTAATAATTAATGTTACTCTTAAACGAAGATATTAAATGCACCCGTCTTAAAAGGCCACTTTCCCGGTGCAGAAGGGGTGGCCATATGAGAGGGGGACCACTGTAGTGCCAAAAGACAGTCAGCTGTGCTCACTTTAGGTTTTTCCATTTCACTATTTTACTCTAAGTAACAAAAATGTTGAGATTATTAATTATTGCATAATTAACCAGTTCCATGTTTATGTGAAAGATGGACCTGCTGAATTTGTTATTGCAGATTTATCTCCCATAAGCTATAGTTTTTCTATTGGCAGTGTTCAGTTTCAGCCAGATTTACCTTCCCTGATAAAAGTTTCTCCATCATCATTTGCATCAGCACTTCCTGGGACTGTTACTGATCAGAATACTACTTAGTTAATATTACAAATTGTAATCACAACATGGGCAAATATTACAACATTTAAGCACACTTAATTACTACCATCTTCTACAATGCAAGGTATCTTCCACATATCCTGGATTACACACATGAAATTGTTGCTCTATTTCTTTTCATGAAATATATATTCTTGGAAATAATTCAGTTTTATGCTATCTATTTCTTCACAGTACATTATTTTGTGCAAGGAATACATAAAATAGCAAACAGAGATTGTTATGGAGGTAATAAATTATGAAAGATTATTATGTCTGTGAAAAAATGAAAAACTATACCAGGTTGGCTTCTGAGTGTGAGACTGTCAGCTCTACATGATGTCTGCTAACTGTAGGGTCTCCTGTCACCAGAATGTCACAGTCCCTCCTTCCCACTATATAATCCTTCCCTCCAAGAAGCACATACTTGTTATCTGAAAATTTATTAAAATAAGGTATCATTGTTGTACTTTGTTAGAAGGATGTTTTAATAGAGAAGGCTAAACTGAAACCTGTTCACATGTTTAAAGATATCTGTTTGGAAACTGTAGTTCTCTTTCTATTTCATTACCAATCCCCTTAAAGTTATTCAAACAAAATGGGGAAATAAGCTAGCTCTGTGTTATAAGGTAATCTGATATTTCCTACCACTGAGCCCTAGGAAATAGAAAAATCTGCATTTAAATGGGTTAAGTAATATTTGGAATAATAAAAAAAGAGTGCACATGTACCCAAGAGCAAAGAATGGGGCATTTTAATGCATAAAGCTGTCTGTAAACATTATTGTAAAGTAGGTCAAAATGGCAAAAGGGAAGTACTAAGCAATGTCGAATAATCCAGTCTTGCAAAATTACTTTAATTTCTGAAAAATAATTGCAGTGAATGCATAGATTTCATTCTCATTAGTTCTTTCTCATATTTTCATAAACCAAGTAATAAGCAAAAATTTATAAACAAAGATTTATCACAACATATTTTCATTAACTTTATATATCAAAAGGGGAACTAGTGAAGAAATGTTTTATTATTGTTCTCTTTAAATTACCATGATCAAGTGTCACAACCATGTTGGTACATTGTTACAACAAACTGGTCTTCATAACTTCTACACAAAAAAGATACTGCTATTGTGCATATCACCAATCCAATCGCCCGAGCACCTGGCTTGACTATAAAAATATGTTTGGCAAGTACACAAATGGCTGAAATTTCAGTTTGTCCCCAGTCAGGAACAAACCTATCCTTCCTCTTGACTTTTCCCAGTAGCATGGGAACCCTGTGAATGCCAAATCCAAGTCTCAGTGTAACACAGTATGGACAATTTGTCTTCAGCTTGTGACAATTGTGGTCAGAAAAAATTATCAAGAAGAAAGAGGTGATGCACCAACCTACTCCAGGAAAGCCTTATCTACAGCCTACCAACAGAGTGATCTGGCCAAACCATCCAGGATGTGGACTATTTCGCCTACCTCAGTAGTAAACTGTCCAGTTCACATGAATGACATACCAATGCCAGAATTGCCAAAGCAAGCGTGGCTTTCAGAGGTATCAGTTTGCAAAACAAACTTGAAGGTCACAAAACCACTGTGCTGCCAATGTTGCTGTATACATGTAAAACCTCAAGCCATCCTTTCCCAATTTCAACAATGATCCCAAGTCATGGGATGATCTCACACAGAATTGTTCCAGCCTGGTGCAATCCATAACAGAACTATAAACTATGGGCTGAGGAGAATTGCAGATGCAGACCATCCATAATGGAGCTACAAAACAATGGGCTCAGGAGAACTGCAGATGCAGTACAGAAGCACATGCAGTGTAAATTTTGGGCATGCAAGCAACCCAAAGCCACATCTCCTGTCCAATGTACCAAAGAAATGAGATCAGTAACAATGTCATGGTCATATTTGAAATCAAAGGTCAAACAAGACACACATGGACATCATTAATTGTCTATTTAAGATACATTCCAAACCAAAGTATATCATAGCCTCAGAAACTTGCTGAAGGTACAATGAAGTGTTGAATTAATGAGGCAAATTCCTCCAAAATTATAAAGCATATAGCTAGTGATTTCATCACTAAATATTCAAAAGTCAATTTAAGTGAGATGAATTAACAACAGCAATATATACAGTTTACATTTTTGCAAATCAACGTCAAAGAGATTGCCTTCCATAACGGATTGCTCCGATTGCAAAATGAAAAAATCAGAGGTTGCATCAAACAGCACTTCCTGCAATACTAAAATTGGCCCAAACTTGTGTATCAAATTATCAATGTAGCAGAAGAGTAATGCAAAATAATATTAACTAACAATCTATTTTTTTTCTTCATTTTTTAAATGAATATAAAAGTTCTCATCTTCTATAATAGAGAAACATACAGAAATAACTTTTTAGACTACAGCTGTAACAGCTGCAGCTGCAACAACAACTACTACTACTAGAATTGTTATTAAAAATGTTGCTTTTCTATTATGATCAAAATGTATCGTCTCCTTAATGGTGTTTCACTTCTCCCAGTGCCGCTCAAAGTATGATCTCTGCATAGACTGGACCAAAATGGTGAATTTTAACTATTTTGGTGCATTTTAACATCAAAATACAATTCGTTTTAACATAAAAATATTATTCATTTTGGTTTATTGTGGTTCACTTGGATTTGTTTTGGTTTCTTTAGAATTTGTTTCAGTTGTTCACCTGATGCTGTTTAGGGCTCAAGAAAGTCACTTGTCCTTTAGTCCTGACCAGTTAAAAATTGGCTGGGCAGAGTAAAACTTAACTATGTACTTGTCCCTGGGCCTAGTAGATGCAGATTCAAACCTTGAGAATAAATCTGAGTACGTCTGCTGCTATATGCCTTATTGTTGTTAGTCTTGAACAAAATGCAAAGGAAAAAACCATTTCTTTTATTGCTTTTTACACACGTACCAGACATAAGCTTGATACTAAAATGAGTAAACATTATGAACATACAACTATATTATGTTCCAGTTTCACACTTAGCTATTGATTTCATAATCAAGTGTTTTTACTGGTATTTGCATGTACAGTAATTTAGGTGTCATTTTTATGTGGATAAAGTTTCTTTTTCACCGAGCTATCATACATCTTTATAAGCAAGAATTCTGTGACATTAAGAGACAGAATGTCAAATGTTTTCATCTGGTAAGGCAATGTTACAAATGCCTTCACCAGTACATTCAAGACTTAAGTTTTATTGATACACTGTCATGTCAAAAGGAAGATGCCAGCATATATTTTTGTAAGCACGTAATTATTTTACATGAAAAATGTTGCCAATATGCATTCAAAATGAGCATTACAAGTGTCTCCACCAATTTCCACCAACTTTCACACAATGCAAGCCATTATAATCTATTTATAAAGTGAAGAATGTCAAGACAACAGCTGATTGGTTGAAATCTAGTTGGGGTTATAACAGAAATGTTCCAATTCTTTTGGCCAATTGGCAATCTTCCATTTTTATGGTGCCAGTGTATAGTTCTCTAGAATGGAGGCTTGACCAAAAGGGATTGTTTAGTATAAAAGATGGTAGAAAGTGAGACTGTTGGAATTCTTCTTTCAAATGCAACTTTTCTTGTGAAAAGTAATTGCATACTTATATAAATATATGCTGGCATCTTTACTTTGGCATGACAATGTATTAATAAAGGTGCAGTTTGAAAATACTGGTGACTGGGGCAACTGTAACACTGCCTGACCAGACGAAAACATTGTGAAATTCCATCGCTTCTTATAAAGATATCTCACTGAAAGGGAATCTTTGTCTGCATAAAAATGAATTTCCGTCTATGGGTAGCAAAAACAAGATTTTCAAGATGGCTGCTGTGGCAGCCTAGAGGACATCAGATTAGCACCTTTTATATCTTAGACCTCCTGCATCTAAGGTGGACACTACCCACTTAGGCCACCAAAGAGGTCTTTAAATGAATAAAGTTTTGGATTAATATTACATTAAAGATTTCTCTGGCTTTGTATTGCAGCAAAATGTTGCAGAAAGGAATCAGTAAATTTCTTGCATGCCAGTGGCAAACATTTATAATTTGTCACATACTTCAAGCAAGAAACAAATGTCTGTACCACAAAAGTATTTCCCCCAGAATCTAATGATGGCATTGTTATTCTCCTCCAGAAAAGGGCACTTTAAATGTGTGTCTTATGAATTATCATTATTATTGCTATATTATTAATGTTATTGTTTTTGTAAAATTAGGAAATCTGCATGGGTAGTAGCTTATTTTGAAAATTTAGAAATATCCAATGTTTAAATATGTAGTTCATTGGTTGCAAAGAAAATAAACACTTGGAAATATAATCCCCTTAATATCTATTCAGCTGCATGTCAGAATGTTCTCCACTGAGTGCATATGCTTGCTTCCAAGAGTAATCAGTTCCAAGAAACAAAGACCTCATTTAAGGCCTCATGGTGTTAATCAGTAGTGATCTTTCTATACAATGAATTACCTAAAGGTCAATGGCCACCTATATTGTACAAACATATGATATTATTATAGTCATAAACAAAACGCATTTGTTGCACACCATAAAAATGTTTAATTAGACTTAAAAATCCGCTTTTTTAAATGAAAAAATTATTTGGCAATCTCCATAAATGATCAGTAGTTTCTGCATGCCAAAAATGGATATGACGTATATTTATCCCTTCTATTCAACCTAGCCATTCAAGTGTTTAATTTCCCCATATAAATGTCTATGTGATACATCTTACGATTGTGCTTTTGTACAGCACATATAGTGCACTGTGTTGCATATGGATGTAACCAAAAGAGTGATAATGGGACAAAAAGGTTCTTTCTTTTTCCAAAAGACCCTGTTTACCAGAAAAAAAGCAGATTGAAGCTGTTGGATCAAATAGGGTGAGGGATGGGAAAGTTGTATCATTTATGCCGGATTATAGTCAATTTGGCCCAAAGCCGAAATTAAGACAATTTGGCCCCGCTTAACAATAGTTTGAATAAGTTCTATTTCTTCAAACAACAAGTAGATACTATGTAAAATAGGTTTTAGGAAAAAAAAAACTGTATTTAAACAAACTAAACTGTATTGATATTCCTTAAAAGAAAATAATCATACTTCATAACGTACATATATATGAGAGAAAACACAAACTGACAGATCTTGCTTGTTCTAATTAAAATATTTATATACATTTTTTTATGCTAAAAAATATATGCATCTGCACAAAAACATTCTCAATTTAAGTCTTCCTGTCAAATTATCAATACTGATTTATAAAACAATAATACTTAACAGATAATGTTCTACAGAATACATATACATTTTTCTAAGGGTAGTGTATTTGAGGTATTATAACAAATATATTTAATTTTAGGCTTCAGGTTGTAACACTGCTGCATATAATAAACACTTGCTTACACATGAGAGAGAGAGAGTGAGAGAGAGAGAGAGAGAGAGAATAATGTTGAGCATTTTGTGAGTGTTTAGTTGCTGCAATATGAAGCTCTTACCAGTTAATTTTATTGTTTGTTTTTATTTTTCAAGTTGTCTTGTGTGTGTTTGTGTGCGTAAATTGAAAGCTTGTCGTTACTAGTCAATATCGTCAATCATATTTGCTCCATTATTCCATACAATTAGGAAAAGAAATAATTATGTGTTGAATTTGTGCCCCCCACCACCTTTCACCGTACAAAAAACTGATAACATGCACTTATTTGAAAATAAAATGAAAGAAACTAACCTTGCATTGTTATTATTTATTCCTTCTTTTATCATCATGCAAAATTTATTAAAGAAAAAATATATCCACAAACTCCGTATATGTAGCGGATGCCAACTTGCGTATGCATCCTTACTGTAGTGTGTATTGCTTATGTCAAATAACAAAATCGCAAAAGAGACAAAAATATTACCTAATTGCTTGAAGGCACCTGTCATTCATGCACAAACTGACCAAGCTTGTATTGTATCCAGGTTAACTATATGACTGTATCTCGCAAATAAAAATCATTATTTTAAAATAAATTCACTGTGAGTGCAAATGATAATCTTTTCGCTAGCATGGGTTAAAAAAGTGTTATTAAAGCAAGTTATTGTTATGTGTACTATTTGCCCTGCAAACATCAATTATTATTACATATGGCAAACAAATAGAAGCCTGGGTGATGGATAAACACAACTGGCAGCGAGCAATAAACTCCTTGCTTAAACTTATCGACAGGATATCAGATACAAAGATTATTTTATTACAAAGCAAACCAACCCCACAAACTGACTTTGATATCTTTTAAATGTGCTGATTTTTTCTTTTCTTATGAAGTCGGTCGACATAAGGAAGCCAAGCTTGGTTCCTTTGGATTCTTTTAAGTGTGCCAATTTTTTTTTCTTATAAAGTCGGCCGACATTGGGAAGCCATCATTGATTCCTTTTTATCTGTATTAATGGGAATTTTCAAAATAAATTGAAACAATGAACAGTTTTGAAAGCAACACAATCTAGTGCATCATGCACACACATTGATATAAGACTGAACAGTAAATTAGTTTTCAGTAGTTTCATCTAAATGTTCCCTGTCCCTTGCTTATAGTGTTTTATTAATTGACAACAAGAAGCATGTACTTTGTCTTGTGGGGATAAATGTATGTCATTTCTGGTTGGTTGGCATCCTCTATAGGTGGGAAATCGTAGCTAAGGGGAAGTAACAGCACTGTATACTTCTATTTCAAGTAATTAAATTATTACTTCTTCTTTACACTTGATAACCTTTTTTGTTCTTTTGTGTGAGTATAACTACTTTTAATCATGTAATGCAAATCAGATGTAAAAAGAAAAATGTTGGAGCATGGCCGGTGACCTTTAAGCCTTGGGCACTAGGTACATGTATATCACTCCTTATGATTATAATAAAATGCTGACTCAAGCATCCAAGTAAATGTACATTTGTTAGAAATGAAAAGGGCATTTTGCAACTAAAAAAAAAGCATTTCTGGGAAAGGGCCTGGCACCATCTATTGTGCACAATCTCAGTGCACTGATTTATTTCTCACAACTTTAATACAGCCGTTCATAAAAAGATCATACTTGGTAATAGTGTGTTGCACTCACCAAGACATATATAGATACCAAGTAGGATGCTTATGACAAATACATGTGTAATCCTTGAAAACCTAAACACAAGTCATCCCACAACACACTGTACTGTAAAATGTGTGACTTTGAACCCAAAGCCAAAAGGTTGAGTGCCAGTGCTGAAGAATTAATTACCCAAGTTCATAATAAAGCATGAATGAAGTCCCTCAAGGTGTTCCTGAAATATAAGCCAATGAAAAAAAAGAAATAAAACAAGAACTTAATGTAAATTTCTATATGTGACCCAAAGATCAAAGGGGTGAGAGTGCATTTTGCATAATGGTTTTAGTTTCATAATGAATTACTCCAGATATGAAGAAAACCAATCAAGGGGTTTAGAAAATACAACCAATTGAAAAAAAACTTGAACAAAACCATAACACAAATTTTCTATGGCTGTGACCAGGATCTTAAGGTGAAAGGGGTAAGTTTGCATGTCAACAAATGAACAGTCTTAGCTTTGTTAGGACTCATTCCAAGTATGAAAAAATCCATCAAGGAGTTTAAGAAATATAAGCAAATGAAAAGACTTTAACCAAAACCCTAATGTAAACTTTATGACTGTCACCTTATCTCCAATATCATATGGGTGAAACAAACATGTAATAGAATGAATTGTCTACGTTTCAAATACTAAATGTCAAATACTCTATGATTCTATCAAGCAGTTTAGGAAATATCAACAAATGAAGCAAGAGTTGTTCGAATGGACTGGCACTCTACTGGATGAAAGAATTTCCAGGAATTTTAAGATCAGATCATTTCTTCCCTTTAACTGCAGGGTGTTGCAACCACCTCTCTGACATTTTTCAGAACTAACAAGATTTTCAAATTAGCCGCTGTGGTGAACATACTGGTTGTCAGATTGGCACCTTTTTTAATTTAAGACCAAGCAGACATAGTTAGAAAGTCTTTTGGTGAAAACATCATGTCAATATGACCATCCAATGAGAGGAAGTAGTGACAGCTGAACTTGTCTCTGTTTGCTATGCTAGGTTAGGGTAGTGGGCAATGAAATTCTCAAAGCAATTATTGTTTCTCACAAAGCTCACATGCTGTATCCATTACAAGATACAGAATTACAGAACTGGTGGACAGAGGCATTGGAACAGACATGGAATTAGGCGTATGTGCAAGATGTTACTACTCAGTGCCTATACTAATTTTTGTATAAGACTGTATAATCATAGTCTGAAACATTTATAAAGAAATAACATTTTATATTATTTATTATTATAATCAGCAGATAAATGTATTACTCTTAATTTCTCACCATCTTATTTGATGACTATAAAACAGTCTCTCTATGTCCAAGAAAGCATTGGTCTTTTAAAAATTTTTTTTATACAAGTTAATATATCTGCAAAAACATCCATCATTATTTCACATTTCTTTATTAAATTGCATTAAAATCAATCAATGTTTTTTTAAATTGGATTTTGTCAGCAGTGTATATTTGGCTCAATATATATAAAATTTGTTCTCCAGTTTTAATGTTACCTTTTTTCAATAGGTTTGCAGATATCAGAATCCTTTTATCCTTTTAAAGTCTGTTTGAGTGATTACATCCATTATGGTTCCTTTGGACAGCTATGTTCAAGCAAGGGGGGTATAACTCTATGCAGTTTTGGAAAAATAACACTGGGCCCAGAGTCCAAAACAGGTCTATTTTTGCACCATACCCTTGCATATCTTATTATAATAGCACAGATTTTAAGATAAGTAAAAGAACTATAAAATGTTCAAATTACATTTGATCCTCTGAACTGGACAAATACACAATCAACCATACAATTTTAGGAAAAGCAACATCTGAATTCTTTTTTAAAGACATTTTCTAAAACTTTGACTAATGCACCTTCCCCGAAATTGCATGTTCAATTAAGTGGGTCAGACTTGCCATTCCAAGTGGAAGATGCAATGTCAACATGCTGGAAGTAGAACCTGAATATATTAACCCTGGTAGTGCTGTGTTGTTTTGCCTGACCTTGAAACCAGTGCTGATTTGTTTCGAACTGCACCGTCTGTGCATGCTGAATTATTTCAGAACAATACAGACGATTTGGGCCAAATCCAAATAACAGCTTCAGAACTATTATTCATAAACAGATTGCAGGGAAATTGTACAAAGTGATGCATATATGCATGCAGATTGCTAGCACTAAAAATGTGTGTGAAATTGATGTGTGTTCATGGTTACCATAGCAACCAAATAGAGAAAAAGGGTGGGAAAGTAAGTTTTGACAAAAAATTTGAATATTGCGTATACTTTACCATCAAATGTAGTTATTCTGAATGTGTACATGGACAGTTTATTTTTTTCAACATATCACATATCCTCAGTTCATTACTTTTAGGCCTATGCTAGTTAATTAAAACTTTACTTTCAAATATGTCTCTACATTTCTGTATGTTACAATATTTAGATGATGAAATATTTATGTAGCTATTATTAAAAAATTTTCTCCATATAAAATATAGTTCTATTCACTTTCAGTTCACTGATAAGGAACCATTACTAATCATACTGAAAATGATAAATAAATATAGATTTCCTTTGGTTGCCATAGCAACCAAAAAGTAATGTTAGTGTTTACGAGGTTTAAAAGACTGTTTAAAATAATACTGTTGGCAGAATCTTTGATCCAACTAAATACAGCATTCATTTGTCAAAGAACTCAATGTTATCAAGCTATTTTTAATGATGAATGTAAAATACTAATTATCAGAATGCAGAACAATTACTTTGGTCATGTTTTAGGATGAAAAGAATACTGTTTATGCAATGAAGTCAAACTGACGGAAAACTAGTTTTATAATTTGAAAATTGTTGAAAGACAGATGTCATACAGAATTTTAAGTAAACACCTCTTTAAGCAATTACTGCTGTTTGCAAGAATAAATTGGAGGAATACAAGTATCTCTATACATGTGACAAATCTAATAACTGACACAAAATCTAGGTTTGTCATCGACTGCAGTGGACTCTATTTTTTTCATCACATCATGTAAAATGAAACAAATGTTAATTGTTCTTTTAAAGTGAAAAAATAATGTTGAAAAAGTTAGGATTTTATTGATGGAATTAACAACTTTTAGGGTTATTTTTTGACTCATACTACATAAACTTTTATTTTTGCCAGCTTTATTACTAAATCTTATGTACATCTTAACTTTCCTTTACTATCATTAACATGCAAACTAAATGCATATCAACAGTATGGAATACATCATGTCTTTGATTTCTTTAACAGCTATTATAATTAATGCGTTCTTTAATATACGACAGAACATATAGTTTTAGAATAACTTTCTTTACAACTCAAGTTGTTTTAAAATCTTTTTTTAAATACATCTTCTAATGTTTAGCTAGTTTGACCACAACTGTCCAAGGCCTACCAAATACACATATTTTTTTTCTGTAACATTCTAGTATCTACATCTGAATGATTTTAATGTAATATCATCAGATAGATCAATATTATCACAGCCATTAGTTTGGGTCTTCTCTCGAAGCAATAGAGTAGTGTACCATTTTTCGGTTATATACGGTAACAAAACAGTTGAAAAATACCAGTGTGCTACCAAGTCAAGTGGGCTCTTTGATCATTACCGCCAAGTGAGGCAGAAATAAACAACAGTATGAACCATGAGATGAAGAGCTCTTGTGTCCAGTACACATATATGATAGTGACATTAGTTGTCAGGTCTTTTTTTGAGAGAAGCTGTACATTTGAGAGGTCTGAAGTCATTATTACCAAATATTAACATAAATATTTCTCACTGATTATAAATTATAAAGCAAGGGTTGTGAGGTGTTCAATGATAATTATTAACTGCAACCTGCCAAAAAAATTTGAAATAAAATAGATTTCTCTGCAACAATCTTAACATATTATAACTTAAACACTGTCAAATGTTTGAGAAAATTTATTGTAAAAAAAGAGATCAAGCTTTATATGTTCATTGGGCTACCTCTGAAACAGACTGTTAAAACGAAACAAACAAACTGACGAGAAAAAAAAAAGATTTCTGCCAGGTCGAAAGTTCAGCTATTGAATGAAGGTCTTGATTATTAGATTCCCAAGTCACATACATTTCACATTGCTGTTGTAAGAGTGGTTACTAAAGAAATGAATCTCTCTCTCTCTCTCTCTCTCTCTCTCTCTCTCTCATTTCTTTTTCAACTTGATTGCTGAGAGAGAGAGACAGAGAGAGAGAGACAGAGAGAGAGAAGCAGTGCAAAATGAACTAGGAGTATTGTGTTTTTTTTTTTTGTTTTTTTTTTTAAATGATAGGCAAGGAAGGAATACCTCGGAGTCGACACATGACCCCCCCAAAGCTAAAAAATGGCTGGTCCCTTTTGTGCTAGTACAGTTCTCACTCTTGATGATACACTGTATCCTTCAATATATGAAAAGGCTCTGTACATGGCAGACTTGTTGATAAACTTAGCTACTATATAGTTTAAGCTCAATTTAGTGGCACTTTAAGTTGTTACTGAATGAGATGGCCATGTCAATGCACTTGTATACCAACACATGATAGTGTCAGAGCACTTTCATATAAATTCATGGTATATTCCTGCAGAAAAATTAATTCTTCAATTTGGATAACTCTGCGTATTGCTATTTATACCTCTACACTTCCACACAAAACCCTAATGAACTTTATTCTAATTCGGACTATCCCATACATATATATGGTAATCAACTGGCTATGAGACAGCTGTGAGACCGCAACTACTTAACAGCCACCATATTGTTTACATCAACATCCACTGTTGACAACAGACTTTCCTGGGCAAATAAGTCTGTTTTAATATTTATTTCACTGATGTTCTGTTAACAATAATGCACAGTCATGATCTGCTTGGATCATTACATGTGCTATCTTCCTGCTATTATTAGCACACAATTAATGACTGGCCTAGATTGGACATCCATAGACGTCACTGTTCTGTGCCATACGCACACAGAGCTAGGTGATGTTTGACCATAAATATATGGTTTCCACATAAACAGTCAGGTGACGTCATCCATAAATATATGGCTTCCACACTACCAGGGTTAATGCTGGTGATGTAAAAATAAATTACACTATATATGTATGTCAATTTGTGGACTGAAATCAGCACACAATATAACAATTTCATAACTTTTCAAAAAATCACCAGACATGTAATTATTACATAACTGATTGCCAGCTTAAGAGGTAAAAACTTCTGGGCTGCCTCTTTGGGGATTGTAAGCACCAACTTAACTGTTATAAACAAGGCTGAACATCTTTGCCATTATATGGAAATGTTGACTAGTATCATCTCAACTTTCGATTTACTACTCTGTTTTCAGGTATATGAATGCATGAAACTGAAACCAAGAATAGCAACATGCATTTAGATTTTTGTATTCCAATGGATTAAGCTTTTATTTTGGATTAAATCAAAGGAAGGTGAATTTTAATGTGTAATTGGGTATGACTTTCCTCTAAATTACCATACATGGGCCAAAATGGGTCAAACATGTTTTCACTGTTTCATTCACTTGTATAAATGTACTGATTTATTACTAAGGTGTTATTAAAAAAATGTTTCAACATCTGCCATGTTCATAAATTCTCCTTTGTTGACAAGAAAACCACTGATCTCCAAATGTCAAAAATCTTGACATGCTATTTTTAGGTTTGAATTTTTCATCAGCTCCTTACATTATATGTGTTTATGAAGGATAAACAAAAATCCCCAAAAGCTCATATTACTCCTTGAAAATGTATTTTCAAAATACCTTGAGCATAGCTACTTTGGAGCAATTAAGGGTTTGCAATCAATTAAAAATGATGTAAAGGATTTAAAAGACTGTATTAGTCAACTGTTAATGCCTGTTCTTTTTATTCTATCCACCAATGTTGAATAGTAAAATTTATACAGGTAATGTATGCATCAGTACCGTATTTGCCGGCCTATAAACTGATACTTTTTTTTAATACAAAAACCCTTATCTTCCATGTATACTCCGAATCAACTTATATATGGCTTATGTCATCTGAATCATTCATTGGATGTTACATAATTTTTTGTTTGGAAAATAGTAATATACGTTGTTTAAATTTGATTACATATATCTGCATTAGAACAGACAATTTAGAAGATGAATAACCATGACAAAGACCGATATTCCATATCATTTTTCTTCTTGCACCTCACAATAAAATAAAAATTATGCCCCATTATGAGAGAGAGAGTGAGAGAGAGATGTCAAGACATCTGGTGACTGTGATCTTACTCAGGTACAAGTGAAGTACTATATTCCATTATCAATCAATACCACTGAGTAAGCAATACTACTTCCAATGTCCAAGAATCACATGACTTTGTAGTGGTACAGTACAGCCTGTCTTGTGAGACCACTGCTATGAAAGACCACCTGTCTTCAGAGACCAGGTTCTCCTTGAACATATTGATTATATAGTGTTATCACCTGTCATGAGAGACCATTATTTTCTGGCAGAAGGGGTGGTCTTTCAAGACAGGCTCTACTGTATTTACATCCTAATTAAATAAGCTACAGCTGTAGTCAAGTTTTCCAAGCTAACACCTGTTCGATGTCAAGATTTGGCAGACCAGATAAGATTAGTGCAACTACAAATAGGGAAATGAGGTTACCCATAGGGTATTATGAATAATGGTACTGTATAATGAAATGATATGCTGGTTATTCATGTAAATTTCTCATCTTCTGAACTTGCGGACAGAACTGTCAGCAATTTAAAGTGAAGATAAAAAAACAATTGCCGCCAAAGTACAGGAAGAGTAACATGCACTTTAAAAATATAATCTTATTTGTTGGGAATGGAGAGGTCGTTGTACCTGCAAAGAAAATCAGATAGCATGCGAAATGGTCATTCTTAGAATTTTAACCTAAATGGAGTCTATATGGATATAAATATTGTGAATATTTAAACTCTGAAAGAGTATGGTATGTATTTTCAGTTTACATTTACTATTTATTAATCTTGTCTCCTTTGACAAAAGCTTCAGTTAAACAGGGGCAGTAAGGTAAAAAAAAAAAAACGAAAAAACATGAAGAGCTGAAATCTCTCTCTCACTCTCTCTTATCGGGCGATAAAATATTCTATTTTGATCACGAGGTGTAAGAAGAAAAATTTGATGGAATATATGCCTCTCTCTCTCTGTATCTCTTTCAAAAAAGAATGTGGTAAAAGCATTTTAGCATTAATGATGCAATTTCCCTACTGCTTGTAATCTGAAATAGCTTACACTCATACCTTTAATATTTATGAAACCGGAAGTTACTTCAGTTTAATTCCACATATCGCAAATTTGATCCTATCCGTAGCTCAAATTTTCAGGTCAACGTCATTATAAGAAGCTTTAGTGTGAAATAAATTAGGTACTTTTATTTACATTTAATGATCCTGACCTGAAAGGTTACGGAGTTACATATAGAATAAAATTCGTGATGCTGTGTGGAACGAAGTAAAAAATATGAAGCCCAGTTATTGATCTGGCCTTGTCTTATGCTGAACTTCATTAATTTTTTTGACACGATCAGTTTAGTTTGCTTAGTATCTCTTGCTATTTATTGGCATTGCTATGTTGAATTTTATAAAACCAGCTATAAACCTATGTACTCGACTGAAATGCTGACAGAAACAGTCCAAAGTAATGTATTTCATTTCCATAGCCCGATTAATAAACATTACATCTTTTCAAAGCTATGCGCACAATAGGCAGACATATCACGAGTCACGAAAACACGGGTGGTATCCGGTGTGTCCAAAATTTAATATTATTTTGAACAGAATATTCTGGTGACAATTGCCTCGTTTCAAATGGTAAGCATTGCAGTATTTTATTTTCATCAATTGGTCGAATTCGGTATGCGTTTTGCTTCAGTATTGGTGACGGAAACCTTAGGTGCACAGAAATGCCCGACAGCACTGTGTATCTTAATGGATTATTCACTTTATTTGGATCCTCATACATTAATATTCCTTGAAAGGTCATTATTTAAACACCCTGAGAAATACATGAAACAAATGAAGATATTAAAGAATATGGACATTTTCAGACCAGGTCAACCTAGACCAACAAGAAGGTCTCCGCTTTTGTCGTTTTTTTCTGAAAAAAAAAAGAAAAAAAGCCAAAACCAACATGTTGGTCTAGTCAACCTAAAGGTGTGATCCAGTACAAACTGGATTGAATGTTGATCGCTGTAAAATGAAAGCTGTGCAAGTAGAAAAAAAAATCATACTACCCTCTTTTGTGACATTACATCACAAAAAATCTGTAGATCTAAAGGCTGGTCGACTGCACCACTGTAAAACTCCTAGTCCGAGTTTCCTTTGACCCTTGCACCCCACGTTTTGATATTGGACATTTGTGTTGGGGTGTAGGGTCAGAGTCCACTGCCCATTAAAAAGTTGGAATTCACCGACACCATTTGGTGTCGGCATAGGGTAGCTGCTTACTAGCAAACTTGAACGATCTTTCATTGAGATATACCTGCATGAAATCAATAGGAATATGATTTATTTTCTCAGAAATTGTGAGCATAGCATTCTTTATATCTTTAATCTGCTCACAGATGAGATGAAACTACAGCGTTGCTGAAATTTGACCTGGATCTCGCCATTAGCATTCCTAGTCACATGACTACACAAATCTCGCAACCTACATGTCATTGCCATCGAGGTCATATTGTCACGTGGTATCAACAATTAAACCACTGCTAATATTGCTGTAGGATAACAAATCAAACATATCAATGAAAGTCACATAATCTTTATAGAAAAATGAAAGAACACGAACTTCTCAAAATATTTATTCTGAAAACAATGACTGGAAATCTGTAAATGTTGCAGCAGCTTGAAGAAAACCAGATTCACGAAGCAGAGAGCAGATGTCAATGCGGTAGTCATGTGACAGGTTTCTAGTCGTTTTCTCAGAATAAATATGTGGACAATAAAGTGTGGATTATATTTATTTACAAATATTCTGTGGCTTCTATAAAATATTTTCAAATTTCTATGTACAACAAGTTTGGAAATGTGTTTATTGTCGATATCACGTGGCTATTTGACCTCTTATGTCAATGACATGTAGGTTGCAAGATTTGTATAGACATGTGACTCGGAATGTAAATGACGAGATCCAGGTCAAATTTCAGCAACGATGTACTTTCGTCTCGTCTGTCAGCGGATTGTAGACATGACGAATGCTATGCTCGCGATTTTTTTTAGAAAATAAATCATATTCCTGTCGATTTCATGCAGGTCTATCACGATAAAAGGTCGTTCAAGTTTGCTAGGCCTGCTAGTAAGGGGCTACCCTATGTCGGCGAATTTCAACTTTCGATAGGCAATGGGCTCTGACCCTACACCCCGACATAAATGTCCAAATATCAAAAATGGAGTGGTAAGGGTCAGAGGAAACTAGGACAATAAAACTCCATTGCGTACAAGTTGGTCTGTAAGTTTATTGACGACAGTTAATGTGCACAGCATAAAATGAACATAGTTGAAAAGACTCTGGTTAAACTATATCAGTATTAAATTTTTGAACAACAATTAAAATTTCAGTTAAGATAAATAAATGCGCATACATGACCACAATAACATGAACGGTCTTTAGAATCGGAAAGGGGGTGGGGTGTAACTCACGGACAGTCATTATTTCCAGTTCGTGTGATTGGACTGAAATATTTAAGACTATAACGATGTTGACAAGTTGTGCACTTATAAATCTAACAGATTTGTATAACTCGTCAAATGTGCATACCGGGGTTTTCCAACGATATCAAATACCACATTTTTCGAGCTTCACTGAACGGCCATTAACCCGGCAAAGACTGGTTCACCGTTGTGTTGAAACTAATATGCAGAGTAAGCCATCGATTCCGGCGTAATAGAAATTTAATACAAAATTATTGTCATCATTGACAAATTTTTACTTTTAAGCACCAAAAAGATGATTCTTTTCAAAAGTTATAATAATGACTCTTTGAAATAATGATTCTTTGCTGGAACACTCCTACAATTTCCTTGGGTGTTTTTTTGTTTTTGCTTTTTTTTAATTTTTTACTTCCTTATAATTGTAATTGATTGTACCATAAGCTTCAACAAGTACCAAAATATAGGGTTTGAGTAATCGAACTGGCACACTCAACTGTTTTTCTTGGGTTTATTGCACTTTTCGAAACTGGTTGCAGATGGCACTGTCTTTTGTCAGGCCAGACAACAAATTATCAACAACAGATGCAAAGTTTGCACATATATTTAGAAAGGCACACTTAAAACTGCAAACCAATTTAAAAAATCACAATAAACAAAATTAAAGATCTGTCATTTTTGTTTTACCAATCAGAACACAATATACCATTCAGCATATTACATCATCTTGGTTAGCCTGTATGATCAATGGACATGGGTGCTTAATATAGCAAAATGCTTTGGTAGTATTCAATGGTAGAAATGTAAGAAGACTGTACAGTAGTCATTAAAAGTTGAATAATTGAGCAAAACAAATTTATAGCTTTTATTAGGCCATAAAACCAACTTATTAAAGTAAGTCAAGTGCAAGTGTCCTCCTGTTTTTGTTTCTAAAGAAATAATGCATACAGACCTCATATATACATAATGTACAAAAAAGAATAAGAGCCCCAGTCGTTACCATAAGTCAAATTAAGTAAAATTTAACATTAATGAGTGAAACTCAAAAGTAACAGGTCTTCCAAATTGTCAGTAAGAATTATATCCTCTCTTTGTCAATTACTACAGTCTCAAACTTGGAGTCCAGTCTAACATGCACCCAACTCGTACTGGGTTAGTAGAGTCATCATTGCAGCACTTTATGGCACATCAGCATTATATATTACAAAGCATTTATGTCATGATGCCACTGTCAAAGTTGATCAAAAATTGTTGAGCATTTTTTAAATTAAGTTGTTTAAATGTTTTCCTATTTTAGTAACGGCCATATTTGATGACAGGTCAGCATCATCATCTGTATTAATTTGAAAGGCCTTTAAGATAGGATGTTTTCTGTCAATATTGTTTGAATTCTGTTGAGTAGTATTTGAGAAGTTGTTAACAGTTTTATATATTTAGTAATAACAGCAATATTTGATGGTGGATCAGCATCAAATACAAAAACTTCAAAGATGTTAACATTGTCTCACAGGTATGGTCAAATTTTGTTGGGTGTTTCTGAGAAGTCATTTTAAGGATTTTCTATTTTAGTAACAGTCTCCATATTTGATGGCAAGTTAGCATTATCTGCAAAACTTGAAACTTGGTCAAATTATGTCAAACTTTTTTTCATCCAAAGTTGTTTAAAGGTTTTCTATTGTTAGTAATGGCTGCCATATCTGATGGCAGACTGGCATCATGTTTGTCCAGATCTGAAAGCCCTTCATGCCCTGTGATGTTTGGTCATATTCTGTTGAACAGTTTTCAGAAAAAATGGTTGAAAGGTTTTTATACTTTTAGTAGTGGTAACCATATTTGCTGGCTGATAGCATCATTTGCATAAAAGTGAAAGCCCTTCATATTATGAGGCTTGATGTCAAACTTGGTCCAGTTCTGTTGAGTGATTGTTAAATAGACCTCATTTAAAAGTTTGGTAATGGTGGTTATATTTGAAGGCCAATTTGCATCACTTGTACAAACTGTAAAATCCTTTCATGATTGGATGATTTGTAAAATTTAGTAAGAATCAGCTTTTGAAAGAAAATGTTTACAAGTTTTTCTAATTTTAGTAATGACAGTCACACTTTATGGTGCATCAGCATCATTTGTATGAACTTGAGAGCCCTTAATGCAAGGATGTTCTGTCAATTTTCATTGAAATTCTTCAAGTGGTGTTTGATACGGCCTTTAAAATGGCAACTGTTGATACACAATGCATAACCAGCAACACATGCCAGATGGAGGTTCATTCAATAAGCTAACCTGGCCTTACAGCCAGACAGCTAAAAATAGAAGGTGACAATAATGGTCTTATTATACACTGTACTGAGTTCTAGACATGACATCAATGAAAGCATCATTGCATAGATCGGTAGCAAATGAACGCCCCTTCCATAAAAAGGCCTTTGTTGTTTGACTGATGGATTCATTGACCCATCATTTTATGGTGCAGTCTCTCTGGTATAAAACATTTGGATGTGTTCTGGGTCTAATCAAAAGTTTGGACTTGTTCTGGATCTAAATGGTGTCCTTTGCTTGTACAATGTTCATATACTGTCAATGCTGTCATGGTCAGACGTTTCTTGACCCTTAACTCTTAACACCCAGCTATGATACACTGCGTTACTGTCGTAATCTTGTACATCTCACTATAATCCATATTAAGGATGGTGTGAAACTTTAATGTTTTGAACAATTAAGTTTGTTACTTACCTAGTGGTCAGAGCAATCCCAAATCATAAAAATACGTACAGGTTGGTATGCATTTGCTGCCTGAAGTTAAAATACACCTATCAGTTGCCAAGTATGGGTCATTACACAGAAAAGTTGAAGCACCTGTTTCCAGTTGTCCAACAAATAGAAGCTTAATGAATAGTTTAAAAATTCATCTAATTTGCGCAAGCTGAAGATCATACACTCCTCTTATTAAATACACAGAAAAAAAGAGTAGTTGGCGAGTGAATTGTTTCATTATGACACAATTACTGAAATCACATCAGTTTTCTGCAACAGAAAGCCTGTATGGCCAGTTTAAAGCAGGTCATACAGTTCTAAAAATATCCTCAAGTCTTGTACAATTTTTATTGACTTTATAATTTTCTTTCACAGGTCTATTAAAATTTTAAATTTTGTATAAGCCTTTTTATTATTATCATTTATTAATAATAATAATGACTTTGTTTAAAGAAGAAGCTCCTCTGGTAAAGAGACAAACCTTCCATGAGGCATTCTACAATAACATGTATATGATGTATAACTGTTACAAGTTGTGGTGTCTTTGTTCAACAAAGCTTTTTAAAAACTTGTTAATGGACTGGTCTATTACAACTACAAAATACAAAGATTAGTGATGAACCTGTAAAGAATATTACAGGTGAGTACATGAAAAAGCATTGTTTTCATGGGGATTAGCACTTTATTAAACAAAATTATACAAATGATTGTTTCTGTGCATTTTTTTACTCAGAATCGTCTCTTAAACCCTTTGATGCATCAGCTAACCATATATAGAGTGAAATAGAACTGAATAGTTTGGCTCCAGAAAAAGCAAAACATTTCCTTGATAATAATAATGAATTTTATTTAGATGGAAATAAGCTCATACATATGTACCTTTGTCACAAATTTAAAATTGATGATCAGAGGTAAGGATATGTAGCATAATAAACCCTTCTGAAGTTGTTTTCAGTTGAAATGGAAGCCACTCTGTAGTATAGTGAACCCTCCTGAAGTTGTTCTCCATTAAAATGGAAGCCACTCTGTAGTATAGTGAACTCTCCTGAAGTTGTTCTCCATTAAAATGGAAGCCACTTTGTAGCATTGTGAACCCTTCTTAAGTTGTTCTCAGTAGAAATAGAAGCCACTTAAGGGTTTTAAAAAGATTTGTTGATGTCTCTATATCAGCATCAAGAATATCCCTAGCTGTTCTCTTTTTTGAATTTCAGTAGTACATCTTGATTTTCTATTTAACCCAGATGGAATAGCAACATTTTAGACTTTGCCTGATGAAGGCAGTGTAGAATTTGTTTCTCTGTTCTTAAGGAAGATAAGATTTTATTCTGTTCAAGAAATAAAACAGTGAGTGAGCTTTTTTAATGACCATACACTGTATCAACTTTCATTTTCCATCTCGAGATATTCTTAGTCATGATGCCAAGTAGTTGTTAAATTTCAGACTGTTCTATATCTCTTCATTTCAGCATTCATGTTACATCCAATAAATCCCAGAGTTCATAGGGAGGCCCTGAGTGGCCGAGTGGTCTAAAGCTCTCACTATTCCGGATCACTGCCATCTCACCTCTGTTTGAGTGGGTTCGAGTCTCAGGCTCAGCTAACGTGGGTACGTGAGAAAGCCTGCCAGTAGCTTCTCGTAGGTCGGTGGTTCTTCCCGGGGTTTTCCAGGGTTCTTCCTCCATCAGTTATACTGGCCGCCATGTATAGCCTATCCTGTGCTGAAAAATGACTTTAAGCCCTACAACAACAACAACAACAACCAGAGTTCATAGCATTATGATACATCTAAGTAACATGTCATAAGAAATTAGTGACATCATAACATAATGATCATGCCATTTCAAACTGCACAGTAAGCATATATTTTACTAAAACAGGTATCATTTAGACCTGTTGTCATTGTCCGTTTTTGACTGCATTATTCTAGAACTCAAAACAATCCATATTTATAAAACTTTAATCTTGCACCATTTGGCAGAAGTTTGGGTGATTCAGACAGCATATTCCAAATAGACAACTAATGTATAATAGATTACCATATTTATAATAGATTATCATATTTATAATAGATTACCATATTTATAACAGTTCATCTTACATCATTTAGCAGACGTTTGGGTGATTTAGACAACATATTCTAAGTAGATTATGTGATGACAGACCTGGATCTGTGTAGCCTGCATGCAGTTGGACTCAAAAGCGAGAATATGCATTAATTACTTGAAATGAGTAAATGTTTTTATCCTATATTACAGACCTGAGCAGGAGAAATTTATATACCTTTTACCATCTTGTCTGTTTAACTTCTTCTTGTTAGTTTGTTAAGAAATGTATCAATCTCACAGCATTTGGATCAATGGCAATTCCCCCAAGTCATACATGTCACAAGATCTTTAAGATTTTTAGCCAGATAAAGCTGGGTCTGCTTTGCTGTGGTAATTTATGGCACAGCAATACAATTAGGTTATTTAGTGCTGAGGCAATTGGAGCAAAGTGTGCATCCAAAGGCGGATCTAAATCTATGTTCGTTCTGTCACGAGTCTGGCATGATAACTGCTGAGCAATTGTCTCCAGTAAGGGCTTCTTATGACATGCCAGACAGCACATTCATCCTATTCTACCTCCATGAACCTATTTCATGAGGTGTGGTGGGGGAAGGGGGATTACTGGAGATCAGGACCATAATGGCTATATACTGCAAATTCAAATTTACAATCCTAACCATGTCAAGATAAAGAATTGCAAAAATATGTTAGGAAGAAAAACCCTTCCAACATGAAGTAACTATAAGATAAATGGTAATGACATTAAAATTCCTTAAGAGGTATATAAAATTACATATAAAGGTAAAAAGTATAAAGGTCAAAACTTGTTATATAACTATATTCCCTCAAAAGGTCCAAGATTTTCTGCGATGGAACATCATAAAGTTTCCCAATTTGAGTTCACATCAAATACCTTTCTCTCACTGGGTCAAAGTTGATACACTAGACAAGAATGTGTTCCACTGTTAGTTTGTAAATATGTATGCAGCATGTATTTGTCAAAAGTCAATAGTGAAATTCATAATTTTAATAACTTTCCCTGCCTAAATGTTCATGGAACGGTATAGCTTGTGGATAAATGCATGTTTGATGCAGTATAGATAAAGCTTAGCAACCAGCTTTGCAAGTTTTTAAGTTATCCTAGGTTAACAGTATATGGTATGTAGTGATACACAAATTGCATGCATGTGGACATAGCAAGAACTGTATATATAAAAGGATGAATTATTTAGCTAGGTATTCTTGCTACAATAATCCAAGATGTGAAAACTTTTTGGAAGGCAAATTCAGTTAGAAATCAATGAATTTGATATAACTGGCTTGATGCTTAGCTGCTTGTATAGTAGGATGTTGCCCACTGTGTCAATTGGAAATGTCTCAATTTTAAGCCACATTATCATTATGAACACAACAAACAAGATTTGTAATCTAAATAAGAAAAAGAAACTTTCTCCTTTTGTGGAGTTAGGAAAAATGTCCTGCATGAACATACATTATTCACTGTGTGGGTGCATATATCAGTCCTGTATGGCATGCATAATTCAGTCCTGTGTGGAAGAGCATTATTTCCTGTGTGAGTGCATATGCCAGTCCTGTGTGGGCATGCATAGCTCGGTCCTGTGTGGACATGCATTATTCCGTGTGTGGGTGTATATGCCAGTCCTGTGGACAGCTATCATAATTCAGTCTGGTGTGGACACATTAGTTCTTTGTGGGCGACTACCAGCACTTGGAACAAGATATACATCTTTGAACATAGAATTGTTGATTGTTATTTCCATTAAGTGTCTCACACATACTAAAAATAATATTTGAATTAGAACTTGTAAATTGATGGAATTTTTCCACTGAATGAGATGCTGATAAATTTGTGCATAATTTGTCTGCACATTAAATGCTGATATTGCTATTGCCATGGGGTGGTGGGAAATTACTGTTTACTCACCTTGCAAACAGACTCAAAAGGCATGCCTATTATAAATAGTAATATTTAATGCATGACAGTAATAGAATACACCTCACATAAAAGGCTATAAGGTGCCAATTAAAAGTAAAACTCTAAAAAGGGCATGGACACAGACAAGGTATGCACTCAGGTCAATGTTCATCATTCAGGAAGGATCCATAAGTCACGTATGCATGTCCTATATATGACTGGCTCATGTCCAAATCATCTCTGTGATTTGTTCTACTTGTATATGAAAGATGCCATTCTTCAAAGATGGATTTTGATGTTCTGATTCATGTTGGTGGAATTTTAATTTTACATATTTTACCAGGTATATAGTACATGCCAGTTCATATAATTGTTTAAGTCAGTATATAGAAACTTCCATTCAGAAAATTTGGGAGATTGCAGGTCAGCTTTGGCTGTGCTATTTGCCCTTCCATTGCCCTTAATATTGTTGTTACTAAGCAGCCAACAGTACAGAACAATTTTTCCTGCTTGTATGGACAAATTGTGTTTCTGGGTTGTCACATTAAAGGTTTTCAGTGTGGAAAAATAATCTAAAACATTCATGAAATTTGTATTTTGAGAGGTTTTAATATAATGAAAAATTATATTAAATATTATAGTAATTTCTGCTCTAAAAATGGAAGCTTTATTCTGTAACGGAGTCAAAATTGTGCTGCAGTGGCATTGCAACACCAGCTGCATCCATGTCCCCATCTTTTGAACCATCTTCATACAGTTGTGTATGCCATGATGGGAAGCTAACAATTTCATAAATTCTGCTGGACACGATGGCATAACCTGGACCTATGAACCTTAGTCCTATCTACCATTAGGCAAGTTTCCAAATACCCTTGTATATGATTAGGGATGTTAACTAGGTAGAGTCCATACTATCTACAGTTCATATGGACAAATTCAGAGCATCCCTGTTTCTTTAAGGGAAGTCAATACTTATCCGTCATACATGGATATAAAACATAGTGCATTAACTGTCAGACAGACCATTAGGTAATTAACAGGAATGAAGAATTTAGATAATAGGTAATCAAGTAATTAAAAATAAAACAGCTCTTATGTGGAAAACTCCATAAAATCATATCTGTTAATTTCCATCACTTCTATGACATGATAATGACTAACTGCAAAAGCAGAACAATAATAAGGAATGCATCAGGAACATCAAGCTGACAAATTTTGCCCATTTATTTTTGGTCAAATTTTTGAAACAATTACATACATTTTATAAGTTTTGAAAAAAATTAGATTTGTTGAACGATGCTGCAACCTTTCTCAATTAAAGCTTTTGAAGTGAGTGATAAAATACACAATTAGATATCTCTGTATTCAAAAGCTGTTTACCACAACTAACTTACTATAGTTTTACTTTGAATGCAGCAGACCATATCAGCTTTACTATAAATATAATTCTGATGGTATGACATCTCATGAGACTAGCTTATCAGGGGATATAATACAGGCTGTGTGTGTTATCATCCCTGATGGCTGTCTGAAAACACACCAAGATTATTTCTCAAATATTGATTCTTCTTAAATTTCTACAAGTTATTACACAAATTGACGTGCTACATTATCTTGCCAGTGCTAAAAGAATTAAATGGTTAGATACAGGCTCATGGTAGGTGACTAAAAAAAATCTCACAAGCCTGGACTCCAGTTCCACTAGCTCCAATTCCATGTGCCTGAAAAGGCTCTACTTTAAATATTATTTTGACATCACACTGAAATTGTTGTTTTTAAATATGAAAGATATAAACAAAATTCATATTAACTCAAACCATGCATTTATTTTTCTCAAAATATTTCCCGTAGAGCAATGTTTTCCTCCAGATTCTGGTTTCAACTATTGTCCAATTGCTCCAGTGCTCAAAGAAATTTTTAGATGCTGACCTAAAGAAAGTCTCCTTTAAAAAATCATTTGCCCTTACCGAAAATCCACTTTCCGATGAGGCTCTAATTTTTTTAATCTACTATTTGGACATAACAACTTTATCCATGAAATTTTAATGGTCAGTTCCATATACAAGTGATATTGGTCACTGATCCCATAATCATATTATAGTGGTGAGGGGTTCACAATCACAGGTTTCCAAGAATTTCACACTTTCTGCATGCTCAGGTGGTAAATTTTTAATAATAGTGACATACACCTCTTCTATTACAATTTCTGACTGTAAGTCTTCAGGTCAATGTACAGTCTGTGTTTCATCACGATCTTGTATGTCAGGATAAGTATTTGATGGGCTTGGCATAATTTCATGTCTTGAATGCTGCAAAAGTCTCCATGTTTCTCAATAAAAGTTGAAAATAGAAATGAAGTAGTAGAGACGTTAATATTTGTTTATATAGATCAGTAAAAACAATACATGGTAAAGAATGTAAATTGTTTGTGCAGAAACCATTTTCCTTCAATCAATCATTGTGACTCTGACCACTGAACTTTTCACTCCAAAATCAACGTGCTTATTTTCTACTCCAAATGCAAGCCATCCATAAAGTTTGGCCTGGGTCTGTGATGGAGAACTAACATTACTGTGCATAAACAATGAATCTTTTTTCAGTCACTATCACCTTGACCTTTTGACTTAAATATCAATAGCCTTCCAAGATTCTTACCCTAAAATCAAGCCATCCAGTAAGTTTGGTGAATGTCTGCGATATCGAACAAATATTGTGCAGAAACCATTTTTCATCTTTCAATCACAGTGGCCTTGACCTAAGACCTTTTGACATAAAATCAATAGGGTTTTTCCTTACCACAAGTGCAAGCCAACCACAAAGTTGGTCCAAGCAGAACTAATGTTACTCTGCAGAAACCATTTGTTTTCTTTTAGTCATGGTGACTCTGCCCCATGATCTTTTAAGTGCAAAATCGATAGGCTTCTTCCTGATCTCAATTGCAAAACATCCACAAAGTTAGGTCCTGGTATGTTGTGCTCAACTAATATTGCGCAAAAAACATTTTTCTTCCTTCATTTACATTATGATCTTTTACATTTGTAACCAAAATAATCAAAAGCATTCCTAAGCCCAAGTGCAACCTATCCATAAAGTTTGGTAACTGTCAGTGGTAGAAAAAATAAATTATTCAGCAGAAACTAAATTGGTAACAAACAGATGAATAAATGAATGGACAACATTACAACAGATAATGCTCTGCCTTACAGAGGGCAAAACAAGCCAAAAGTACTTCATTACCCTGCAAGTGCTTAATAACTATAGTGCTTTTATAGTGCTCTAACTCAAGCATACTCTCACTTCTGTGCATGAGTATTTTTTCAAGAATTTTGAATCACACTGACCTAATTTTGCTGCATGTAAAGACTGGGGTCTCAAACTCAAACCACTCTGAGGGCCGCATGAAGGCATTTTCGATGGCCCAAGGGGCACAACACTTTTTTTATCTCTCATGACACCTTGTGACGCCAATCATTTTGTGGGCCACTGGATATGGCCTGGCGGGTTGCATGCGGCCTCTGGGTCATGTGTTTGAGACCCCTGGCCTAAGATGTACCCTCATTTCAAATTTGGTGTCAATATGTGAATAGGTTTTGGAAACAGTGGCTAGACACAATCTGCATGTTGGATAAACCCTTGGAAAATTGGTCACAGTAACTTGTTTAGGCTTGGGACATGATATGACAGGAGACAAGAGACAAATATGAGTAACATTATGTGGTCCACTCCACTGAATAACTTGGGGGCACAAAAAAGTTAAATAAAACAAATTTTGATAAATAAGACTATACTATACGTGGAGTAGTAGCAAATGTACAACTTGTCACATGGCTGACATCTGCCTAATGGGCCAAGGCAAGAGCAGTTGGCATGAGAAATCTGGGTCAATAGGATGCTTTTTTACATGTAATTGTTCTTCGTTACATATTTTATGAAAATAAGTGCTTAAAGGTTTTACACTTTCTATATCGTCATCCATATTTGATGGCGTCTTAGCAACATTTTGTCCAATGTTGAAAGCTTTTTGAACCAGAATGCTTCCTGTTCAAGCTGCTCTAATTCTAAAGTTGGTAAAATTTTAGTGAGTGAATTTCTTTATGCAATGTTTTGTTTTTACTCATGGTGAATTGGCATCATTAGTATAAATCTCGAATGCCTTGAAACTGTGGCACTTTCTCAGATGTGATCAAATTTTGTTGCACATTCTTTTAGAAGCAGTTAAAAGTATTTCTATTTTTAATAACATGAACCATACTTGAAAGCAGACTGGCATAATAGGTACAAATTCCTGAGCCCTTTATGACCAGATGCTTTCTGTCAACATTGGTCAAATTCTGTCTATAAGCCATTTAAAGGTCATTCTATTTTTAGTACCAGTTGCTATATTTGATGGCATATCGGCATCATTTGTATCAATGTGAAAGGCATTTATGTCAGGATGCTGTTTGTGAACACTGGTTATATTCTACTGAGCGGGTTTAGAGAAATCATCCCAAGCATTTCCTCTTTCAAGCAATGGTGGCCATATCTGAGGGCAATTTAGCATTATTTAAACAAACCTGAAAGTACTTCATGTCAGATTGCTTTCTGTCAAATTTCATCAAACTGAATAGTTTGAACAGTTTTCAGAATAAGTCATTTTAAGGTTTTTCTATGTTCAGTAATGGCAGCCAGTTACAAGACAGGTCAACTTTATTTGTCCAAATACTAATTTCCTCACATTTTAAAAATAAATTGTGATTTTTGTGTCTCACATTCTGGAACATTATTTGTGAAATATTGTAAAGTACTAGTTAAAGAGTGGCCACTTGAAATGATGTCATATGAGGAAAACTAACATTAGTGCTATTTCTAAACAGGACAAAATTTATTAAAGAAAATGGTACTTACATATCTAATACTTTGTAATTAAACCCACTGATATCAACATAGATTGAAGTTGCTTATATATGACATCTCAGAGTTGAAATGCTGATTGTCAAATACAAAATGAACAAGACAAGATCAGCTCAAGATTTACTTTAATATAGTCTTTTATGAATCTGGTATTAAATCAACTGCGGCCATATATATTGTGGTCTAGGATCTATGAGTTATGGATACAGATATCCCCCTGGAACTCCACATTTCTGAAAATTCTTTTGCACTATCTGGTCAAAATTTTCATCAGAGATGTTGATACACTTGCAAAAGTCAATACTGCCATCAACTCTAGTCATTTTTTCAAAACCTATTTAGGTTATGCACCCACAAAACACTGAAAATATATTCTTGAATGGTGATAGTGCACTTAGCAGATTTGAACACTCATTGCCTTTCCTTTTTAGATTTTCCTGAAATATAAACTTTTGATTTCTGTCCAAAAAACAACTTTAGTTAATTTATTACAAAATACTCTTGACCACTGGTTTATAACTGTCCTGTAAATTATACCATCAATCACATGATACACGATTCTGCTGAGAAACTGGTTTGCCTCCTTTTAGTGCATCTCCTGAATCCTCAACCCTCTGCTTCTAGAACGATTAAGATCAACAGTCTCATTACAAGCTACTCTCAGTTCTAGAAAGACACATGGATCATCAAAAACTGCAAGAAAACAAAGTACATGATCACCAATTTTGTTCATGACTTTTGGTCTCTCACTTAATTCTAATTTTTCTAGGAGCTCCATTTTGTGAAATCTTTTCCAGTAAGTTTATACACTTTTCTACCACTAAATATTTTGTGTGAAAACTTTAATTATCATCTGCTCTGCTTGTAGATTTATTACCATCTGGCACTATCATCAGGAGGTCTAAATAACACTCACTACAAATTCACTTGGGACTGAGTCTCAGGCTTGGCAACATGGGTATGTGAAAAGGCTTGCCAGTAGTTTCCCGTGGATCAGTGGTTTTTCCCACGTTCTTACTCCACCAAATATACTGGCCAAAATGTATATCCTATAATGTGCTGAAAAATGGTGTTAAACCCAAAACAACAACAAATGTACTATTTTAGACTTCCATCTACATGTTCATTAATGGATGTAGTTCAAATTGAACTTGAAGAATAATTCTTATCCATGCAGTGACTATTATCATTATATTTTGGTAAATAATGTCACAGTTTCTTACTCATATGACTAATCAGTTTTGGCCTCATGCTGTATGTACATCTAGCTATCTAAGTACATATGTAAAACTATCTCAAAAACACATAAGGCAGCTTAGTAAGTTTACTTCTTTAGAAAAATGGTGAACTTAACATGTTGTTCTATCAGAAACCATTCTCTCACTACCATCTACATACAGATTTTTTTACAAACAATCTATTTAATAATACAGACAGAATCATTTTCTAATTACAAACTTCAAACACCTACACAATATCACAACGTCCCAGAAATTTGTATCTTTCAATTTGCTTCTAGTATTTCAACTTTGGGATCTACACAGAAAAATGCTGACAGTTGTAAAATGTTCATTTTCATGAAACAGATCTACACAGTTGAACAGAAAACAATTGTCATTTTAATCAACAAATCTCAACGTGAACTACACTCCTGAACTAGATGTGAATGCAGAAGTTGAATGTACACGTAAGTTTTGTAGATATCATAGTTATTCTAATGGATGCCCCAGGGGGTGGGGTGGGTGAGTGCAATTTCCAAATGGGGGCATCTAACAGAGTACTATTAGTATTAATACCATCATCCTGCAGAAACCAGTCTAAAACTAGACTCAAACCTCAGCAACAAGCCAGTAACATACCCAGTTATAATATAATCACATTTGTAACAGCTGATCTGTTTCAAATTTATTATGCACGTGTACTGTTATTGGTGTGTGTGTGTTTTGTTTTTAACACCATACATTATTGTTTAACTGAAAATGTTCAAAATTAAGTTGTTTTAAATTTTCTAATAGTCATTGGTTTACTCATGTACTATTTTAATTATCTGGACATATCATAATGGATATATATGAATCTATAAGCCTCGATATGGTGGGAATTTCTTTTATTTTGTGGGGAAAAAAGGGGGAAGCATTTACTAAAGGGGAGGGCTTCTATAAGAATAACTACAATATATTATTCTTGTACTCCATTCCAAATTAAAATCAAAGTTAAATTAATTCTATATTAAAAATTCTATATTAAATGAAATAATTAGTTTTAGCACAATATTTATATTTGTTCATGTTTCTGCTAGTATGATATCAATGTAAGTAATAATAAAAGCAAAAGTCTCTTGAAGGGATTGACACCCTGCTGTCTGAAATCGATTAATGGAGGATGGACAACAATCACATAAGTCTATGACCAGAAGAGCTAACAAGTTAATTTCAAAATACTCCCACAATGACAGTAATATACATGTTATTTCTAATTTTCACATTTCACAACAAAACAGCACACAATTTAGTTAATGAGACACTCATTTTTTTTTCTTACATGTAAAGAGAAGCAAAGCACTGTAATGCATAATCTCTCAACCATCTTGGACATGTCCAACTGACTGATCCTGAATCAAACTTCAAGTACTCTGTACTAGTTACCAGGCATGCTTGAATGAACAACCCTGAATAATGTTGTTGGACAATTAACAGCAGAAAATACAAATTTTGACATACAGTATCATTATATACATCAAAAGTAAATTTCTGTAAATCTTATCTGTACTCATACATTTGTCACAATTATAAGCATCAATAGCTGATGGTGTATCAAAAGATGACATGATGATTCCACTCCATGACTCATACAACAATGCTCTTCTGTCCAAAAAGAATTTCCAGCAATTCAAGTTAAGAATTTTTCTTTTTAATAGCTGAGTGTTGTAATCATCTTAGACATTCTTGAGCTACATGATTTTCAAATTAGTAACTGAGGCAGCCATATCTGATGTAAGACTAGCATCACATTTAGGAGAGACTGAACACTATCAGAAGACTTGGTGAAAATCCCATGTTGATATGACCATGTTCAATGTGGCAGCTATGTCTGGAAGTCAGAGCAGCACCATTTTCATTCAGGAGCAATTAGATACCATAATTAGTGAAAATGCCATGATGACAGAACTTTCCATTAAGAAGGAGTAGCAATAAAATTTTCAAGATGGTTGCCATGGTAGCCATACTGGATTTCAGATTGGCACCATTTTCATGTAGATTCAACTAAACATGATAAGAAGTCATTTGGGTACAATACTGATATCACTTTCCATTCAGGAGTAGCAACAATATAATTTTTAAAATGACTGCTGCAGTGGCCATATTGGACATCTGATTGGCACCATTTTCCTCTAGGACCAACAAGACTAGATGTCTTTTCATGAAAACTCCATGCTGATATGACCATTTCTGGAGGACTAACAATTACAAGGTTTTCAAGATGGCTGCTATGGTGTCCATATAGGACATCTGATTGGCAACATTTTTCTCTAGGACCAACCAGACATCATAAAAAGTCTTTTCATGAAAAACCCATGTTGATATGGGCATTCTTGTCAGGAGGAACAGTGAAAGATTTCAAGAAGACTACTGTGGTGACTATATTAGATGTCTGAGAGGCACCATTCTCACAGACATCATCAGAAGTTTTTTGGTGAAAAACCCATGCAGAGTAACAATAGCAAGATTTTCAAGATGACTGCCATGGTAGCCATATTGGAAAACAGATAAGCACCATTTTCATTAGGACCAACTAGACATACAAAGTCTGTTAGTGAAAACCCCACATTGATAAGACCATCCATTCTGGAGGAGTAACAAAAAGATTTAAAGATGGTCACTGCAGCAGCTATCTTGGATGTCAGAGCAGAACCATTTTCAATGAAGACTATCCTGATATCATAAGAAATCTTCTGGTGAAAATCCATGTACTTCACAATATTTTCTTCTTTCTTTTCCTTAGTTAGTTGTGACACTACATTAATGTAATGTTTATTATTAAACTGTTTTCAATGATCAAGACAAAGGAGTTGTATGAATGCAGTACTGATAGTGCTGTGACATCCCCAGTATAAATACCACACTCCCTCACTATAAGGTCTTTCATAACAACATTGGCTTTTTGAGCCGCAGCAGCTCAGTGGTTAGCATGCGGGACTCACAACCAAGCAGGTGTGGGTTCGAATTCTACCATCAGACGAGCCTGGGTCAACTACAGGGGTGTGTCCTTGGGCAAGGCACTTTACTCAAACTGCTTTGGCACTAAATAACCAACTTGTGTTGCTGTTTTGTAAAACAACAAACCAAACCAAAACCAAAACAACATTGCTTCTGTTGTAAGGTGGGATTGGTCATGAATTCCATTTCATTTTTCAGTAGTAAAATTGTATATATCATATGTTTCATTATAAGGGTGTCACACTATAAGGTGGTATACTCCATCGCTCCCATAGACTATTATTATAAGTGAGTAGTGAATGTATGATGTACTTTGTTATATTGTAATCAACATTACAATGAATATTGCATGTATGATGTGCTTAATTAAGGTGGTCTCGCTATAAGGTGGTATATTATATGACTCCTATGGACAGCATTTTAATGAGTACTGTATATTTCTTAACTGTAAGACAGCCTCACTATGAGGTGTACAATATCTCCCATGGACTGCATTATAATGAGTGAGTACTGCATGCATGCAACATGCACTTCATTATAAGGCAGGCTCACTGTAATGTGGTACACTGTCTCCCATGGACATCATTATATTGAGTGAGTACTGCATGTATCATTGTAAGGCAGTCTCACTGTAATGTGGTACACTGTCTTCCATAGACAGCATTATAATGAGTGAGTACTGCATATATCATGCATCATTGTAAGGCAGTCTCACTGTAATGTGGAACACTGTCTTCCATAGACAGCATTATAATGAGTGAGTACTGCATGTATCATGTACTTAATTGTAAGGCAGTCTCACTGTAATTTGGTACACTGTCTTCCATAGACAGCATTATAATGAGTACTGCATGTATCGTGTACTTAATTGTAAGGCAGTCTCACTGTAATGTGGTACACTGTCTTCCACAGACAGCATTATAATGAGTGAGTACTGCATGTATCATGTATCATTATAAGGCAGTCTCACTGTAATGTGGTACACTGTCTTCCATAGACAATATTATAATGAGTATCTGTTTCATGTACTTAATTTTAAGGCAGTCTCACTGTAATGTGGTACACTGTCTCCCATGGACAGCATTTTAATGAAGGAGTACAGTACTTCATTATAAGCCCATCTCACTATAAGGTAGTATACTCTACTGTTTCCATTAATAGCATTAAAATGTAAGAAAAGAGCAAGTAGTTTGTAAAACTCTGTAAATCAATTTAACAAAGAAAAAACAATTCAGATATATTATTTTTTGTGTAAGAGGACTAACAAGCTTGCATAAGTTGTGTTGAAAAAAATTTATGTATACCTCAAGTATTTATGTATGTAAATTTACAGTCACATACTGAACGATGAATGACAGACTAGCTGAACAATTCCATACCTTATTGCAATTAAGACAGCTGCCCCCAAATGCAAATAAATAACAAAAATCAAGATCCAGAAAGAACATTTTCTATAACTCCCTAGGTGTAGGAGATCAGTATTTTTTCATAAACATATTTCTGCAGGTTTCAACATTTTGCATTATTATGCTGGATTAAAACAAAGGTACAGTTCTCAATGTATGAAAATATTTCAATGCGTACAACCAATATTAATTACTGTTGTTGACAACACATCCAGCCAAAGTTACAGAACTAATTTTTTGGTGACCAGGGTTCATGTAGAAAGGAAGCAGGCAAAGGATTGCAATGGGTCGAGTCAAAATCTTCCATGTACTTCGAAGCCTGAAAATAACAACATTGTATCTGGTTCATAATCAAACATAAGGCATGCATAACAGTCTTTACTCTTTGCACATAAAACTTTAACATGAGATATAAATCAATATTTTTGCATGATGTAATTTCAAATTAAGTTCAAATTCAAGAACTTTGTGGATTTTCTAAGATTTTGATTCTCTGCATCTTTGTTATATTTCACTGACATTGATACAATCCAAATACCAAACCTGATTTTAATGTTTTGACCTCCAGTTTGACCATTCGGCACAAGAAACTGTGATAATATGCTTTTATTTTAAATTTAATGAAACAGCTATGGGTCTCTCAGACTCAAATCCAATTCCTGGTTTTCCCACCAGGAAAACTGTCACTTATAAGTCGAGCCCAACTGCAAACAACACAAACCCTGATGAGCTGTTGCATAATGAGCCGTCAGATCTGGCTCTGTGCAGTTTACAAAGTGTAAACTGTAGAATACAAAACCCTGATATGCCAGTGCATTTTGTGACAGCAAATCTGGGTCTCTGTTGTTTGCAGTTGGACTCAACTTATAAGCATGCACAGTCAGTCGTTCTTATTAACTCTTCATAGCAAACCTAATGGAATGCGAATAAATGTATTGATTTAAAAAGATTTTTGTTAAAAGCAGATAAAAAAACCCAGATGGATAATAAACAGCTATCATTTAAACTTGAACTGGTGCCAAGCTATTTTCTAAAAACTCTAAATTCATTATAAATGAATACTTATATTAGAATTAATTAATTCTAAAGTGAAGCATGAAAAAGTATGAAAAGATTTTGAAGAACATCTGGGTTTATATTTTATAACAAGATGAAAATTACCACTGAATGGAAAAAAATGTGGAAATCATACAGGAACTAACTTCATGCAGTAAATTTTAAATATCTAATTTTGCCTGACACTGATTACACTGTGCCCAATAATAATAATGATAATTAGTGATTGTTTATCAATAACTGCTTCTTTTATAGGTTCTCAACTCTGCACCATTTCCAAAGACAAGCTCACACCAACACCTGTGCCTGAGGGTATTCTAAATAACTTATGAAATCTTAAGGTAAATTTGATGTAAAACAATGCAGCTTTAAAAATTACTTTTGAATATAGTCTTTGACTACAAAGTATAAAGCTTACAGTATTTTTTTTCAGCGGGGAGGGGATGGGAGAGCAAATCTGAGGACAGCCATTTCATCAGTGTAAATGCAAAGTTTGGACAAGGGTTTGATGTAAAAATGTCTCACCTCAGAAATCAATTTTTAGAGTAAATATGCTCAGCGTCCCAGATGTTTACATTATGAATATGAGGTACACCTCAATTTTAAAAAGTACACATCTCACTTTAAAGAGAAAAACTTTTTTCTATAGATCTATCTATACAAGGTTTCAATCATGGTTTGAGTGAAAGAGAGACAGTGAGAGTGAGAGACAGAATGACAGAGAGATAGAAACAAACAGATATACAGAGAGGCCAAGTGTGAATTCTGTAATAATGGATGACAAGTTATAGCATAATGTAAACTGTACATAGTGCTCCATTAGACTAGCAAGTTCCTACAGCAATGTAAACTGTACAGAGTGCTCCATTAGACTAGTAAGTGCCTACAGCAATGTAAACTGTACAGAGTGCTCCATTAGACTAGTAAGTGCCTACAGCAATGTAAACTATACACGGTGCTCAATGAAAGTCATCACTCTCCCATTTGTTTGTACCACTCTATGATTTTAAAAACATAAAGCATCAAGGGAATCAACAATGCACAAAACTTAATTTATCAATTCACAATTTCTAACCCGACTGATGATAGGTGGTCTCTAACATTGTCATCCTGCATGCATTTCAAACCAAAATGGAAGCCCTCTGCATCCAATATTTGCAGTAGCTGGTTTTAATATTTCTAAATAAAACTGAACAAATATAAAGGGTGTAACTCTTGCATAAAGATGTTCAGAGGGATGTAACTCCAGAAGTGATGGAAATTTATGAATTATTCAGAGCTGATCAAAGAAAGCAAACTACATCATGTTGGTTGTTTGAACCAAATAGACTTGCCTATGCAAATATCATGACCTTGTTACTAAAGAAACCCCCATTTGGTTTGAAATGCCAGCAAGTACCACCTGGTGACAATCAGGTAATAAAATATAAACTGATGAAATTACTAAGTTCATTTTTTTTGGTGCATACAGCAACACAAACTGTACACAATGCATCATCTGACTGGCTAGTGCCTCAGCAAAATAAACTGTACTCAGTGCAGTGTTTGACATGGTGAACAGTGAGGGACTACATTCAGAAGATGACAAGAGGTAATGTGTTTCTGGGATCTGGCCCTCCAAAGATAAAAGTAATACTGATCATGTCCCATGAACAGGCAGTCCAGAACAAGATTTGCCACTGCATCTCTCTCTGTAGATGGCACAACTGAAGTTAGATGGTATTGTTGCTGTGGGAAAAAGACCAAGTTGACACATGGGTCTTAAATTTACCTTCTGATGCAGTGTATGATGTCAGCAACTCAACCATATCGTGGTAACTGTTTGAAAGATGGTTGTTCTTTTTTGGTTTGATTTGGTTTGGTTTGGTCTGTTTTAATGCCATTTTTCAGCACATGATTGGCTATACCTTGCAGCAAGTATATTTTTGGTGGAGAACTCACCCAAGAAGGAGGTGATCTGTAATGGCAAGCACCCTAGACCACTTGAGGTCTTGGGTTTTCTTGGACAAATGGTCCATGGATGTGGGAATCCTTCAGTGGTCACTGACAAGACAGGTGGAGGCATAAAGAACCCTGGAGGCATAAGCTGGAAATCATCTTGAATGGATGTATGGAAGGCCATGTCTTTCCAGGATAGAGAGACAGTCTTAAATATCAGAGGTGCAGGGCATTAAAGAAGCTATCTGTGATGGCAGCTGAGACTAAGCTGGAAAAATAAGTAGTCTGGATGATGAACATACCTGAAAGTCAAACCATGTTGGGCAATGCTCTTTACCAGGCATGTTCAGGAATTAGAAGGCACCATAGCTGGAACTGGGTGACAATGGCACCCAAACTCATGATGAACCTTTTGGTGCCAGTCCATGATGCCCAAATGTGTCCAGTATAGGGAGACATATTTACTAAATATACAGTTGGCATCTATGACTGGTTTGGTTTGGTTTAGTATTTTACAGAACAGCAACACAAATAGGTTATTTAGTTCTGAGGCAATTGGAGTAAAGTGATCCATTGGTGTGGATTCAAACATGCACCTTTTTGTCACATATCCATCATTCTAGCCACTAAACCACAATTGCCCCTGCCTCCATTAGTTGACTCTAATGACATGTGGTAGGGCACATAAGGCCTCTACTAGATCCCCAAGTCCACATCCAATGGGAGTGCATTAATGAACAGACGGGGGTTGCAAGTGGCATGACTGTGTGCTGGATGATGGATACATCTTGATATGAGATTGGGGGACAACAGATTACTGTATCCAGTCCTGATAACAGAGGGCATAGATTGAAACTGTGCTGTTGATGGAGTGGATGATCTCGTGCTGAGGTCCAGTAATGACATAAAGTATCAAGGGACTGATCACCACAGCAAGCACTGCGGTCTATATGCATTGATGGATTGTCCATGACAGATCCATGTGTGCCACCATACCACATCAGTACTGGCCAGTAATCTGCTCAGTGCTTGTGAACTCTGTCTTGAGTGACTGGGACATGAGAAAGCTGAATGTTTGTGGCAATACAAATGGCATCCACAGCCTTCTGCGAATATTTTTTGGCTCTCTCACTAGCATGGGTTAAGTGTCTAATCAAAACTGTTGCCCATTCTCTCCAGACCAAGGTATCACAAGTGTGGTCTGATAGACACTCCATGCAGCTATAACAAGTTGGGGTGATTATCTTCAGCCAGCTTTAACTTCTTACAAACTCCACACTTAATCCTCCCGAATGTTTAAAAATACCAAAATAACAGTATACATAGGTGAAATCAATCGATCATTGAGCTATGCTTAAAATGAAGTGGACACTATGAATTAATATAAATGCTAAATAAAATTAACAACATGATCTTATTTTTAGAAATAAATTATCATTTAAAGGATATAACTTGCAAGAAAGGTCTAAGTTCTATGATGAATTGTAACCACTGCTGAACATTATGGCAGGCAATCAAGATGGTGCTAATTAACTTATGACAAACAGACACCTGAGTTGAAAAATATTCATGTATTATGACTGATTCAGGTTGGTGTTTATGGCAGCAGAACACTGATGTTTATATCATGCCAAGGCAAGAAAAGAGCTTTGCCCAGTGACACACCATGGTAGCCAATCCAAGCTGAACCAATGGTGGGAATCAAACTGTGCCCTTCTGTTCATGAGTGCAACACCTCAACCACTGAGACACAGCAGTCTGGCTTGTCTATGATGAAGACAGAGGAAGAAAACTGATGGAAGAATACTTCCAGAGATAAGAAAACTCCAAATGATCACTCAAATTTGAGAAAAGACACAAATGTAAGGTAATTACAAGGCCTCTTCTGAAAGCATGCTGGCCAGGAATGAGAGAAAATAGTAACTGACGATATACGGTATTAGGTTCTTATCTATCCAAGGGGAGAGCACTCCTGTCAAACAGGGTAAAGTCCATGATTACCATCCTTATTTGCTTTAGAGGGCTGAATTTGTCAGTTACTGGATGTTCACCTAACATATTGTCATTTTATTACCCTTCATGGGGTACCAACTTATGTGCATTTAATGGCCAATATAAATGAACAATTTAAAGTCCCATGGAATCTGTGGAAACAACAATTTAAAGCCTCATGGAATCTGTGGAAACAACAGGGTCATTTTTTCAATCCAAAAATTCAAGTATTAAGCAAGTTTGTCATAAAAATTGATACCTATAAAAATAAATGAGTTCACAGCACTATAATCAGATATCTGACTACATGTACAGTGATGATAAAAATGATGAGGCTACCAGAAATGTGACACTAGTGTCTTATGAGCTAAATGCAGGTACAACAAATTCTGTGATCTCACTATTTTTTGCTGGGTATCAGTTATATTAAATTTCATGTTTGCTACAAAACACAGATTTACAGACCAATCAACAAACATTTTTCTGTGGAAACATTAGGACCTCTTGCCTAATCCACTAATTTAAATACTCACAATTTATTTTGAACTATGAAAATTTAAACCCATGAAAATAAATAAATTCACAGTATCTCAAATGTACTAACGAACATACTAGAAAATATATGTAAAAATACATGTTATACTTACTAAGAACAGTGCCAACTGATTTTTCTGAGCTTGTGGTAGACACTCTCCAACACCAAGTGGATAGCTAAGTGAGTGCACCTCCACATAAGAATTTATTACAGACTCACAGAAGTTTGGTTCTACTTGGTACTCAGACCACAGAACAGCTAAAAAAACCAGAAAAATTAAATTACATAAGAAAATGAAACCTTCATTTTCTTTTTCCTTGTTATGATAAATATCCTTTCATGATAAGGATTTTAGTAAAATGTACAATTATTGAATGTTGTGAAACACTGGTTTCTGTTAAAGCACATGCATGATCCAATAAGTTTGTTGCTTTAAATATAACAGCTAGTACATCAAGACTCTACACTATATAAACTCATATCACATCATCCTATATATTTATTCATGATTCAGACATAAAAAATAATTCAAACAAGACTTCTTTTCAAACCTATTTGTATTCATTTTAATTTTGTGGCAGGCAATTTAAATACAATTCATTATCTAATACATATAATACATAATAAATACATTATTGTATTTGTACTGTTGGATACTATGGTCTTATTTAAGGTATGTGGAACCTGCAAGTTCCCCATCCCCTTCTGCTGTCATGACCACAATATCCAACAATACCAACACTATAATTTTAACATTATTTTGCTACATGACTTTTAAACCCTTTCAAACAATTTCTTCAAGTTGCTGATAAAGAAAATCAGTGCAGTGCGAACTTCAATACTCTATGGTAATCAGTGTATATACACAGTGATTCATTAGTAACTGTGCTTAAAGCAATAGTTTTATTATTTTACAGTCACGTTGTTTAAAGGGATTAAGCATGAATGGATAAAATGAGCCATGCATTTTTCAAGGATTTAATTTTTTCAGCAACATTTTCACTTGAATGAAGAATCGATACGAATAAGTATTAAATCTAACTTTCATTTATAGTTATAATTTCTTATTCTTTCTTTCATTTTCAGTACTAACAGTATTTTGAATACCTTATGCTTTTCTCATTCTCTCTATCCTTACTTATCTCACAAATTATTGATTTAAGGCAATGAGTGCACATTACAGCTTCTGGAAAATATATAAATATATATGTTCGCATTGAAACAATATAAAATGCTTGATCAATTTTTTATTAAAGTGTTCAAATAAAGCAAACACATGTAAAAGCTATTATTTTTATGAGATTAGAGAAATAAGGTTGATCTCTAAGAATGAAGCTCAGTAAAAAAAAAAATTTGAGGGTGTAGGAATGGGCTGGGTGCTACTTTATAACATGTGGCCAATTTTGTTGGGCCCTTAAATTTGTGGTTCAGGGCAAGAACAAAATCGATGAAAATTGGTACATCACAAAAATTAGTGATATTACAGTACAACATCTCTATTACCTTGTCCTGTTCTTTCATTGGCTACCCATTCCCTCAGCAGCCCAACTGTAGTAGAATCTACTATTTTAGGATATCTAGAAGACAAAAAAAAGAAACCAATGCTTGGATTAAAATGTGTTTCTTCAGGAATATTTACCTGATCATAATAATCTAATACATCACAAATCTAGCCATCCCAAGCTAGAAGGAAAATTCACCTTGTCTTTCAGCCTGCTTTAAAACAAAAGTGATAAAATGTTTTTTGCTTGCCAACACCAAAGCTAGATAAAAATGGTCTTGCACTGGAGAGAGGAAGAAGTGCCAAATACTGTCAATCATCAGTTACTACTGGAATGGAAATGAACATGCTTCAAGGGATATAACCATGGGGGAATTTGAAGGGTGTGCCTGTATCATGCAGGTAATCATTATCAAAGAAACATATTTTATTCCATAAATTACTTTCTTCATGAAATATATTACCCAATCATAATAATAATTTTGAAGATGAAATTTGCTTTTAAAATCTAAGATCTATTACCTCTCTTATTTTAAATATATATATATATATATATATATATATATATATATATATATATATATATATATATATATATCTT